>PVJX010014694.1:0-44364 GCA_004027295.1 Dolichotis patagonum | reverse complement strand
TCTGTATGGATGTCATTTGGTTCATCCTTTGCTTAAAGCTCTGACTCACTTTGTTCTTTTGAACGATAACATTTTAAATGCATTGTTAAAGTTAGGCCCAAAATATCTGGGTTGATTTATCCCAGGAATGCAAATTAATTCATTGATTTTCAAAAAGAATTTTGTAATAGTAAGAAAAATAACATAAGTAGAAAACAAACTAAAAATAGACAATGGGCTTGCTTTTTAAAATCTTCTATTAGTTATCACCAAATTTTGTACTCTTCATCTTTATAAACTGTTATTTAAAGCTTCTAAAATTATTTCCACTTAAAAATGTTTCCCTCTCATTTTCTATGACTATTGGGAGCCTCGTTGATTTGAGAATTCATATTTTTGTTTTACCTCTCTCCAAGAGTCTTGTTATAAAACATTTTGAGGCATCTGCCATTTTTTAAAACTAGTAACATAAAACTGGGCACCAGCTGTGTCACTGTGGTTCCTGGATATCCCGCATGCTCTGAGACAGACCTTCCTGGATCCCAGCTCCAGCTGAGCTGATCTTGGTCTGAGACTGCCCCTGCAGCTGGTTCACATTTCCCAGCAAGTCCTGATACCAGCATTTTCTCATGTATTATGAGCATCTGTGAGACTAGGTATCATTGGTAACCATTTAAGACCAATAAAAAACTATACTATATTCCCTTTCATTCTGTCACAATTATGTTCACAAATTGTAATTAGGAAGTGTAACTTGGCAAACTTGTCAGTGAAAATCTCTGTCACACACAAAGAAAGACCAGGATCATTATCTGTATGTAGTAAATAATTGGAGTCCTCTTGCATTATTTATAGATTTGGTCTTATTTCTAAGCACAATTAGGTCTCTTGGCAACTAGCTCCCATTCACATTAAGCTTTTTCTTTTTCATTTCCACATGATTCATTTTAACTCTTGCCATTGCTTCATAAAACCATGGAAAAACTCACTCATATAATCACTCAATAGGCTGAACACATTCTGGCTCTAATACTGTCCAGACACTGCTGCAGTGGGATAGGCAATGTTCACGTTGCTTAATTTAATAAATAAGGTCTCAGAGCTCTTTGAACTCTTTGTTATGCATAATCCAACAGCTTCCAGTGCACTAAGACGTTGATCCTATTGTGTTCCTGTAACAAACTTCTTTGTGTACATGTTAGATCTAACAATTTATTTCACTCTGATTATTCAAACAAAGTAACGGCCTGGTTTGGTAGCTGAAGTATAATCCCCTGACCAATAGCACGCCCCCTTTTTTGGCAACCTGAATTATAGAGGGGTTTTATTCCTCTATAAGAAAATGAAGATGAGTAGCTATTTTCTGAATTCTATCAGATGTACTTCAAGGTTTATCAGTAGCCTTCCCTTTCTGTATTCCTATATCCATAACACAAACCACTATCTCCTTTCAGTTCAGTCAGTGGTATCTAGTCTCTTTCATTCCAAGAACCATTATGAATTTCCTCTTTAGTACCTCACCCTGAACTCAACTTACATAAAAACATTCTGGAATTGATTCTACCATTTCTACTTATTTGTCTTTTTTATTTGACTTTATGGGAAGTTTTTAAAATAACATAAGTAGAAATATATATGTATATTAGAATAAAATAAAACTAATAATAATAAATTAATAATAATTTTTCATATCATCTAACATTTAGGCCACGTTTAATTTTCTTCCATTGTCTGCATAAGATCTACATACAGTTTTCCAAATTAGGGTCCCCAAAGATCTCCAAATTGCATTTTGTTGGTGTATTTTTTCAGTCACCTTTGATGTAATAGCATTTAAGCTCTTGTATTTGCTGGAAAAAACTGACTTTTCTTGTTCATCTTTGTACTGTTTCGTCAATATTAACAGGCTAGTCTTGTTGACCGCTATTCCTTTGTAACCCACGAATTGGTTACGTTACTGTCCCCTATGCATTTAGCTAGCTGAAAAGGGAGCCATATTTTCTGTAGCCAAAATCACTCTGTTTTAAATATTTTAAAATGATTTTTAAGATTTGAAAAATCAAGAGACCAGGTGACTCCTTTCCAAACATTTCTAAGGTCCTCACCCAATAACAGGAAGTTCATTTCAGATTGCGTTTCTGGGTTTGAATTGTTATGTTTCCTCTAAGTTAGAATACAAACAAGTTGAGATGTATGATAAATTTTCAATATATTGTACAAATGATGCTGTTGTTGCTTGTTTGGATAACATTTTGTGAGTAATTCATTCCAAAAGCACACTGTCAAAATTTCAGATAAGGAAGTTCAGTGCTGAGTGGGTAGCTGAGAACAGGCATGGAAATTTTACATATTTTTTTCTCCTCAACTAGCTAGAGAGCTAATGATTTTATGCAGTACAGGACATGAAGAGTGAGGCTTTTGATTTATGTGAGTAAGATGGATCCATAGAAGTAAATTAATTTGTTTCTGAAATTGTATTGGTACCAGTGGCAATGTTATTTCATTATTTCTTTCTTTTGTGTTATCCATATGATCATAGTTGGAGCAATTCTGAATTAAAATTTGCAAGAGAGACCCATAATGGAGAACCTAAGGCAATGTTATTTAATTTTTCAAAAGATTTATATTCAAGCCTGTTTCAGTGAGCTAAATCACACAAGGATATAAAAGTTTCATTTCAAGGAAACTAAATCCAGTATTGTAATTTTTAATTTCAAAAAGTTCAAACTTCTTCACACTTTAAGATTCTGGTATTATCAAATCTCTTATTTTCCAAATTAATAATTCTTGGAGACTCCATATATCCTGACTAGTTAAATGTCTAATATCTTCTTCTTTTCTAAGAAGTGTGTTTGGGGCAACTTTTCACAAAAAAACTATGAGAACTTACTAAGTTTAAGATGTTCAATCCTGCTTCCAAATGGCAGAAAAAACTGAAAAATTACATCAGTTTATTATTAAGTCGATTCCTTCCACAACATACTATTATAGCAGCCTTTAAAAATAGATAGATGCTCTTTTTGATCCAGACCCTGTACAATCCCCCAAAATGCTCTCCCTTTGAATTGCAAGTTATAAATTCCCGTTGTGTATACCTCTCTGCCAGTTTCCCAAAGCTTGGCATGGTACAAGGGTGACAGGATACCAAAGAACTTTACATCCTCATCTCAAGGCTCATCTGTAATTCCAGGTGTTCCTGATTCAGGTGAAAACACATTACCCATAAGAATAGTTCTTATCCAGCCTGCACATTCGGAATATTAGCTTGAAAAAGATATTAATATTGAGGACACTGTCTTCAACCAGTGGAATCAAAATGCTTGACATTTAATAAACTTTAGCATAGGCGTTTTCAAAAGCTAGCCAGCTGATTATAATCTATAGCCCAACAGGATAACCACTCAGAATCTTATGATAAACAGTGAAACACCTGACAATGACCTCAGCAATCAGTGAGTTCTCTTTTTGTTGTATTTATGTTTTTTTCTTGTCACACAACCTACATAAAGGCCACTATAGCAACGTCTGCTTTAGCAAATTGTATTATCATTAAAATCCAAACAATTCTGTTTTTTTCATACAAATTAGCCCTACCATGTTAGCATATACAAAAGAAGTGACATCAAAAAAAGAGATTATTCACCTGCATAAAGAAGGTTCCTTTGTATACTTCTTGCAGTATTTGAATTAAGTTGTGTTCACATACACTGAACATTTTCCCTTCCTAAAAATATCAGTTTTATCCTTTCACATACCTCATTACACAGCTCTGCGCTACTCATTGTTAGGTTTTAATTCATAGATGCAGAGAGCATTGTGTGACCTGGGGATCTCTGTGTCCTAATGGCAGCTCAGTGTCAAAATGGTGGGTTCTCTCCCTTCATTTCTTGAAGATGGAGTACTGAGGACGGCTGAGATCAGAGGCCGATTCAGCCCATGCTATAAAGCTGAAAAAGCTATGTAAATCTGTCTGAATGAGGCTATTTAAAGTGACCTAACGAAATACAAGATTAAATGTAAGTGTATCACCTTGTTCCTCAATGAATGAATAACTTTTAATAACCAGTGATGGAAACAGCAGAAGGAAAAAGGAGAATGCAGTACTATTTGCTCTTTGTCCTTAAGATCTGTTACCTTCAAATGATATTATATCTATTTTCAGTAAGTGCTAAAATTATTTCTTGTTTTAAATAACCTACTTAGAACAATATCTTGGAAGGAATACTATGTAAATTAAATTCATCTGATCATTTCTAGTGTCTATGTACTTGTGGAAATTTTACTGCCATGATACATTGTGTCCAATGTTTCTGTTTCAGTTTTTAAATTCAGTTTGTGCTTGTGTATATGAAGAACTTGTGAAATGAGGGGATAGAGATTTTAACAGTGCCTCCTCCATTAATCACTTCAGTTCTATCTCAGTAACCGTATGATACAGAAAATGAGAAAACAAATGCTTTCTGTACCATTTTAGTCAACTTTCCCTTTTCTAGACACAATAATCAACACTCACAGGTTAAAGAAAGAAGGGTTTAATTTATCTCAGGGTTGGGAGGGATTTGATCCATAATCAAGTGACTCCAAGGCAGGAACATCACAGTGGGCATGATGCATAGTTCATGCCTCCCAGGAGCAAGCCGAGAGCAGTGCCAGGGATGATCAGGTGGAGAAACGTACGGAATGCACAAGCCCACTTCAGTGGCCAGGGAGACATACCCAGGAGCCTGCTCTACAAATCTGCTCAGCATTTCTAATACAATAAAGCTGACATATCAGGATTAACACTCATTTATGCTGATACTGTTTCTAGACAAGTTCTATAGACGTCCTCTCTCTGCATCAACCTACCAATTTGCTACCACTAAGACCCTTCTGTACAGAAAATCTAGATTGTCCAGTGTTCTAAAACAACACTGGAGGTACCTGGTGTCTCCCAGAACTTTTGTGAATATCCCTTGTATATAAACCATTATCAGAATCCATGTTTGATTTGTCTCCTGAAACAAATTCATTTCCAAATGTACCCCACGTGTGACATGAATTGAACTATTTAATAACACCTAATGAAAACTGCTAAAGGCTGTGTATGCTTTTCTTTGGCATAAAACCCAATGAGGGTTACAGTCTTTGTTATTTTAAAAACCTTCAAGATCAATAACAGTGTCAACTGTGGTTATTTAAAACACTCTGCCAGATTTCACCTATAAATAGTGAATTTAAGAGAGGATTCCTCTGTATGAGTAAATGTTCATTTCTAAGTTACAGAGTAACTAGACCTCTGCTTCTTTTTAGCCATTACTTGTCGAAAGCAAGATGGAGGACAGGCTGCTATCCATGAATGCCTCCAGTACGCCGGCCCCGTGCCAGCCCTCACTCAGGCTTGCCAGGTCCCCTGCCAAGACGACTGTCAATTTACCAGCTGGTCCAAGTTTTCTTCATGCAACGGAGACTGTGGTGCAGTTAGGACCCGAAAGCGCACTATTGTTGGTGAGAACAACTGGGATGCCAAAACGATCTATCTTCAAGATAGAGAAACACAATAAAAGTCAGATGAAGAGAGTTTTGACAGTGTATTTGATAACTGCTTCATAACCGCTATACTTACACTGAATTGGTCAGTGGACTTGGATGTGTCTTTTAATGTAGGCTAGCAGTGATTGAAGCATTGTGTCATTTTAATACAGTAGAAAGGAAAAGCAGCCTGAGTCCCCTTACTGACTACATAAAACAGGACAGATTTGGTTTTATTTGAATATGTACTTTTAATGAATTATCCAGAAACTGGTGAGTTCTTCCAGCAGAGAGGAGAAGGGATCCTTCAGTGTCCTAACCCAGGCTCACTGGCATGGGCTCACACTCCCCTGCATCTCCGTGAATATAATGTCAGTTTTGTATATGAAAACTGCAACTAAGAAAGAAGTCACAGTGACAAAAAGCAGTGACATAACAAGCAAAGCAGGAGCCATCAACCACAACTATAGCTGGATGCATTCTAAAATACTGTCAGTGACAATTAAAACCTGAAAATACTGTGGCTAATAGACTATTCAGAATTTCAAAGTTAAGAAATGAACTACCTGTAAAATGGAAGCTGTTGGCTGTATGAGGCAGCTTATGAAAATGTGAGGTAAATACAGGTAATTAATTTATTATGTTTTATATTTGATGTGATATAAATAGAATAATC
Source organism: Dolichotis patagonum (assembly GCA_004027295.1). Taxonomy (NCBI): domain Eukaryota; kingdom Metazoa; phylum Chordata; class Mammalia; order Rodentia; family Caviidae; genus Dolichotis; species Dolichotis patagonum. The sequence goes on along the minus strand of PVJX010014694.1, from coordinate 38,198 downwards.
CTTTTCCAAGCACATATATAACATACCCAAGAGGTTTTTTAAAGAAATTTATTTAGATTCAATTATGTTCAAGTATTTTATTTTAACAATAAATATGTTCATTGTGTATTATTGATATTTCTTACATTAATCATCAAGTATATTGAGATGATTACTCTTGAGGAATTCTGAAAGATACAAATAATCAGAGCTATAAGTCTAAAAATGTCATTTTTCAAATCTTGATCCTTCTATATGCAAATATACTTCCTATTTGAATTAGTAAGAGTGACATGCAGTATGATGAAGTCACTCCCCATCTCATAGTTCTGCATATGTTATAAAGGAGAGGTGTATGAAGTTACCTCATCTTCCCCAGTCAGTGGAAACACTTGATTACTTCAGAGGGTTTTAATCATTTGAAAGGAAAAAGTTTCAACATCCCAGTCAATCCTTTATGCAAAATGAACTACTTTTAAATAGGAAAAATTTCACTATGTAAAGTACCAAGTATCCTCAGCAGTCTAGGTGACAGAGATAGAAGGGTGGCAAGTTCATTCCCAACTTTGGGCAAATTAAGGAGTTAGTGAGACACAGTCGCACAAGAAAAAATAACAAAACACTGGGGATGTAGTTCAATGTGAAGGTCCTAGTTTCGATCTCCAGTACTGGCAGGAGTGAGATTCCCAAAACCAGCAAAAATCTCTATAGAAAACTTTTTGAATTAAAATATAACATTTATTTTTAGTCTACCATTCAATATGCTTAAAAACAGAGAAAATGAGCTTAAGAGTAGAAAACTGAGGGATGCTTGAAGTTGATGAGTATTGTTTTGTTTTGCTTTTGTAAATTCAGTGTCTGGTATTTCTTTTCTACAGGAAAAAGTAAAAAGAAAGAAAAGTGTAAAAATTCCCATTTGTACCCCTTGATTGAGACTCAGTATTGTCCTTGTGACAAATACAATGCCCAGCCGGTGGGGAACTGGTCAGACTGCATTTTACCAGAGGGGAAGGTGGAAGTTTTACTGGGAATGAAGGTACAAGGAGACATTAAAGAATGTGGCCAAGGATATCGTTACCAAGCAATGGCATGCTACGATCAAAACGGCAGGCTCGTGGAAACATCCAGATGTAACAGCCACGGTAATCCAACTTCTCTTCATTGTTACGCATTTGCCATCTTTGAGAGTAGAGGTAAAATGTACACACATCACAGTGGAGGGAAAATGAGTTTACAGAAGTGTGTTCTAAGTTGAACACCACAGGATCTATCGTTTATATGTAACAGGACATTCGTGGATGTTGTCAAATTGCCAGCATTGACATCTATGGTCCAGAGTGGTGCTAGACAGGTTTATTGGGCCCACATGTGTCAGAAACCTCCCATGGGGTTTATCAAGTGCCCGCTCATTCAATAGACCCAACACTCTCTGATTGATCTGTATAAAAAAAAAAGGCATGGAGAGGAGATAAGATTTGAATTTAAATTGGGATTTAAGTTTTAATGAAACCAGGTGTGGGGGCCCATTCCTATAATTCCAATTAGTTAGTTATAAGACTGAGGCAGGCGGATCACAAGTTTGAGCCCAGCCTGGGAAACTTAGTGATTTACCAACACTCTGTCTCAAAAATTTAACAACAAAAAAAATTAAAAGGGCCAGGTATGTAGTTCAGTGTAAAGACTCTGGATTCAATCTCCAACACCAGAAAAACAATTTTTTTAAGTTTTAAACTGGGCAGGCTTTTAAGGACCAAACTTTGGAATGTACTCAAATTGTCATTAAGTGGCAAGAGAAGAAACATGGAGAGTAGAGATTGATAGAAGCCCAAGTACCTGTTTATGACATGTTAAGATTCAACAGACAAAACAAAATCACAGAAAAATGAACATAATCTTTAAAAAAAACTGTGCTCACTAGTTTCTAAACTGAAAAAGAAAATTAATATGTTGGTGATAATTTCCCACATCCTCAATACACATGACCAAAAAATATGAGATAAGTTGTTAGGAGCTAGCTACACAACAGGTACCCCCACCTTGCTGAAGTGACCTCTGCTATTGGTATGGGATTACTCCAGCTTTATTGCATGGTTTAGAAAACAATAAGAACACTTCATATTTACAGACTAACAAGGTGTCATGGTGACACATTAAGTGCAATCTCTTAAACCTCTCCCTGCAAACTTGTTTCTGAAACAACTTGTCCTTTTTCTTTTTAACTTCTTATATTTCCTTTGTTATCTAGGGATGTAAATCCCAAAGATACCACAATATTTAAGCTGTGTATCTGCCATTCTCATAGAAAGCTGATTTGGCTGGAGAAGATGGTTGTACTGGACTGAACTATGTGTAGGTTACAGTGACAACATTCTAACACTCCACAAACACAGTACCATTAGAATGGGTAGAACATAAGGAAGGTAGTAATTGCCTAAGAAATCAGTCAAGAGAGATTGAATTTCTTTAGACATTAGTTGGAGTAAATATATTAGTAAGCAATAGAATATTCCACTGGATAGTCCATGATAGATCAGGTTAATTAGAAACAAAATTGAAAGGAATTGTTCCTTATCATGGCAGGCACTTGTATTTGAAGAACATGTTTAACCCAACCAGGCAGAAAGGGCAATAAATAGAATCTTGTAAACAAACTGACAGAGTCCTAATTCCCCAAAAGGCCTGTTGAGTTGGTAGGATTTATTTAATCTCTAGTTCGTTTCAGAATTAAAGTTTCTCATCTGAAAGCATAGAAACAGCTGGTAGAGCTTTTGCAGTTACTCACACCCAAGTTCTTTTTTTCCTTTCAAATGGAAAAGAGAGGCTAAGGGTGAGGGACTGACTTTTCCTGAGGAACTGGCTGCAGATTTAAAGAGCAAGGGAAGGAAGTAGAGGATGTCTAAGGACACAGGTACAAAAAGAAGGCAATTGCCTAGGGTCTCATTAAAGAGAGTGTGGATTCCTGCACCATTCTAACGCAGACTCCCAGAGGGAGGACAGGGAGGAAGACAACTGGAGATTTTCCATTCACGTCAGATGTGAAGGAAAGGCATTCTGCCATTATCATTTAGTTCCTTGTGTGCGTGTTCTTGACACTTTAACTCATCTAGCTACTTAATAATGTGATTTTCAAACTGGGCTCCATGGAGCCCCTCAGGCTAGCTGTCAAGCATAGTTTCCAACGTGCCTGACACACGTATTTAGCTACCCTTTTCAGCTCTCTTTAGATGACAGTAATTGCACTGTTAAAATAAATTCAACTGCCAGGATCAATTCATTATCACAATAATAAACAATTTAAAGTCAGTTTGTGTTTTGTTTTTTGGTATTTTTTACTATTTACTCCTCATCCTCTTAGCCTCTGAGCATGCATTGCCCTTGATGTCAGAAAGATGGGATAAAACTAGTTTCGATAAAATAATTAGGAAGTGATAATCTTGCTGGTGTCTTTGGAAGTTTTCTTTCTTATATAAAACTATAGAGTGATATGTTCTTATGTTGTGTTACAAGGTCTCACATTTAGAAAAAGAAAGACCTGAGGAATTCCAAATAAACATTGGTAGAGTATTTGTAAAATCATGCAAATCCCAGAGTTTAAAAGTTCTGTGTTGCATTAATTGAGTTATTTTTATCCCGAAAATATCTTTTCCTTTTTCAAAGTGACCTTAAAATGATCAGGTTATAAACAAGGTTTAAGAGTAGTGATATCTTTTGTATCAATGTGCGAAAAGGGCCTTAGATATTTGATATAAGCTGTATCAGTGGTTTGAAAAATAAACCTGAAATTGTGCTAAGTAGTTAGCGCCCATTGTAAATCCCATTTTTTCAACAACAACAAAAAAGGCTGTAGTTTACTTTCTCTCAATACTTATCCTACTCTGCGTAGTCACCCTTGCAGGTAATTTTGGCTACTCTGATTTTTAAAAAGAAAAATTTGCTCTCCTTTGATCATTTAAAAACTCAAGAAGTATATCCAATTAACACTTTCTCTTGCTGTTATTAAAATAAGCTTTTGCTAACCTACTCATAAGTTTGACTTTTAAATCTTTAAGGTATGCAGTAATATACAAAGACACTTACTTATGCTTTTGAGTTTTGTTGTTGATTAGTTATTTTGTTTTGTTTTGATTAGTTGATGAGTTATATATTTTCTTCTATGTATTAAAATGAACATGAAAGATAGTGTATATTTTTTTAAAAATTAATATTCTGTATGGTTTAAAATATGAATCCAATTTTAAAGCATTCCAGTTAAAGCCTATGTGAATGTTTTATTTCTCACTGGCACAGCAAGATGCTGTAGAAAAATGTCAATAATTATAAGAATACCATATCTGAGTCATTCTACAAATTGACAGTTTATATTAGCATAAATAAATAAGCAAGACTGTAATAAAAAATCCTGTTTACCTAGTTGAATGCAGCAGTTTTCCAGATTATCACAGAAGACCTTTTAGTTAAAGTTATGTTTAATTACCATGAGAATATAGCACAGTAATGTTTAAGCATCATCCTTTAGAAATAATTCTATGACAACATTAGATTTTCATTGATTGCAAGAACAGTGTTCTGCACTGGGTCATAGTAAAAATAAGTAATTCTAATAAGCTCAAATTTAATTTATCTCCCATTACTTTATCTTAATAATCTGAACAATTTGTCAAATACCTTATTATTGCTGACAAAGCCTTATAGCTAAAGTTAATTTTCTAGACTGTGCCTTTGATTTTTCAATTCCCTATTAGAATTGTAAATATTAAATCTGAAGAGAAAGTCAATAAATACCTTGATCTATGTAATTATTTTGCTATTTTGTTTGAATAACTATAGATACAGTTATATATATATATATATATATATATATATATATATATGCCTGGAAGCTCAGTAAAATTCGAGTACATGTAATTAGGCCAACTCAGTATTTTACAAGACTGTTATTACATCAGATTCCAACTATAAGTTTAGGGATACTCAAAGGAACTTTACCTCTGAGCTGACTACCTATTTGCATATTCCTATTACTTGCTTCGTTTTCAATAATTCATTGTAGCAACTCATAGAAAAGCACTACTTTTTCATAGCCATTTTATGATAATAAAATATACAAATTAGAATGAGCCCAAAGAAGTACATGAGCTTCTGTGTTCTCTCCTAATAGTCAAGAGGCCTCTCCCTCCCATCACACTGACTCCCATCACACATCACCAAACAGCTCATCTGAGCTTTGGTAACCACTATTAATAAAAATAGTGGGGTTTGAGTCACAGGCACAATTGATTGGATTATTGACAATGTAGCTGAATTCACTATTTCCCTCCCTGGTGCTCAGACAGATATCCTATGCCTCAGTGTTTTAGTCACATGACTGATCTTTCAGGTGTGACTGACCTCCCTCCTACAGTTTCTTTACCTTAAATTCACTTAAGGTGTAGCCCACTGTGAATAACAAAATATCCCTATTGCTCAGAAAATTTCAGGGCTTAGAAACTATAAACCAAGGGCCAAGAGCAAAGAGTAGTCATGTTTTTTTTTTTTAACCCAAAAGCTTTAGCAATTAGTATAAGAAATGGCCTTGATTAAAAAAAAAAAAAAAGTAAAGAAAAGGCATACATATACTTGATCTTAACCAAAGGATTGTGATGAACCCACACATAGATACACCTAATAAATCTGAATGCACCTTGGTTATTGGATAGGCTCCCAAAATAGAAATGACAATCAGAACAAAACCCTGTAACCATTCATACCAACATTGGAATTATCTGGAAAAAAGTATGTATACTTAGCAGATACATACATTTACAAATAAAATTAAAGTTAAAACAGTATTTTATTATAGTTAAGCATATCTGAGCACTTCACTATGATAATGTATAGCCCAATGTTGATTCGTAACTTTTCATGAACAGATGAATTTTAGTAAAACACTGAAATACTGAAGTTTACATAGATATGCTAGTTTGATTTCATCAGGTTGTCACATTAACAATGTATAACATGTAATTGCTAAAGAATATTCTGTCCATGTGCAAAGGTTTAGCAACTTTTTTAAAGCCTATGAGTATCAACATAGCTAGAAGTCTAGCTAAATTGTTGTTCCTGGTTGCAGCTATGTGTGTTTAATAAACATTTAGTAGGTGAGATTTTTGAATTTGCATTCGCGATTAATCCAGATGATTCAATGTGCCAGAGTTACTCATTTACAGAGCTGTGTATTATGCAATATTTCCATGTGCATTTCAAAATGAATTCTTAGTCATCAACTGTGCACCTTTCAAAAGAAAAATTTACAATTGTGAAAGTTGTTGAAAGCTTTTTTATCTGAAAATTCTTAATTCCAATGAGCGGGGCGATTACATGTATCTCAAAAGTAGTATGCCCTCTGGTTGCCACTTTAAGCTTGTTTGTGTTTTATGTTTGTTTCAACTTGAAGAAGTGTACAAAACAATATGATTAGAAGTCAAGGGTTTGGTTTTCCCAAATGTCAAAATCAGTATTGAGCTGCTAAAAGTTTTAACATCCTAATTGTGAGTTCATATATTTTATTCCAGCATTCCTCAGAAATCACAAATTGCTGTAAGATTCCAGCAGTTTATTTATCGTGAATATACTTCAAATACTTCTTTTTCCATCCCTCATGATTATTTGTTATTAATTGCCCTCAAAATTAATCTTAGCAAGGAGAGAAGTGGAATGCTTATCTAGCAGTTCTCTAGTACCATTAAGGGTTTTAGTGATGCTAGATAAACATGACAGGCAATTATTGAATGTTGTTAACACTGGAAAATAAAACACAAGATCCTAAGTAATACACTGTTTTATCTCAGTCCCTAAGTCTATCTTTTAACAGTTTAATAGATTGAATTTAACTTGAGAGATGTTTTCTGTAACATGCTATTAGAAAATCAGCCATAAGTTTTAAGCCTCTTTCTTTAGTAATACAGTCTGAAGTTATGTGTTAAATCTTAGTAATGCCATAATGCTTCAGATAAAATAAAATACGACATTGATAGTTACTCTGTGAAGAAATATATGAAACATTTTGTGATTTCATTTACAATTACTGAATAATAAAAGAGGATTACTTGTGACATCATTTTTCCATAAAGTGGAAAAATGTGCTGTTTTTCTAGAAATATTTCAATATCATTAACTTTGAAATACTGCAGTCCTTTTGCCAGAGTCACTGATAATATTTGGAAATCACTGAGATTATTTTTGAAATTCACCATACTTTCACAAATATTTTTAAATTATTTGATCACAGAAATTCACTGATTTCAGAAGTGATGAAGGACATTTTTACAGTTGAATTCCACTTGTTAAATTATTACAAATTTAAGACAAATTATTATTGGTCCAACTACAAGTCTTTTTAGGGGACATTTTTAATATGTTAAACAAATTTATTTGCTAGTATCATTAAGAAAAAGAAATAGGATTTGAAATACATATCAACTCAGAATGGTGAAGAGGGATTAAATAATCCCCCACCTCAAACTATACTTAAAAGTATGACATTTAAATCCATCATTCCAATTCATTTGAAGAATAGTTATGCTTTTTAAATTTTTCAGAAACATTATTGTAAAATACTCTTCAATTTTTGTTGAACTTTCCTCTTAGTCATTATCAATACCTCAGAATCCTTCTTCAGTGTCAAAAGCACATTCATGTCTTCCGTGTCACAGCTGGTAAAATCCCACTGAGAACAGGTACCCTCCAGATTATCTGTGACCAAGTACCACTAGTGAAAACCCTTTCATTGTGTTCTGTTCCTCATACCAAATTTGTGACCCCATTATTTTAAAAAATGCCTTTATACTTCATCTAAAATAAGGCAATGTAAGAACAGACTCTGACACATCAATATTTCTGCTAGGAATACACCAAACAAAAACACATACTTACGCTTACATCACTCTTTCTCTGCTGTGAGAAACTGAAAGTGTAAATAAGGACTAAGATGTATAGTAGTTATTGTGAAATAGGAAGAAAATGTTCAAATGGGAAGGAGAACTAAGGAGAAGGGAAAGGAAGGCAGGGAAAAATGATAAGAAAAGAAGAAAAATGAAAAACAAAGCTTTTTAAATATGGAGGGCAAGAGAGGTAAAGGGAGGGTAGGGAAACAAGAAAAAAATCAAGTTATATCATGTACAGGTATAAATTCCCTATAATGAATGTGATCATTATACCTGAAAAGTGTCAATAAGCTTAATGATTTTAAAAAATGTGATCCCAAACATCTATTCCCCAAAAAAGATCATACTCTGACATCAGTTTCTCTCCTAGAATACACCCAACAAAAACACACAGTTACGTTTAACCAAAAGACACATGGATACATGTTCTAAAACGTTCAAAGGAACATTATGAATAACAGTCTTGTGCTAAAAATGACCTAAATGCTCACCAACAAGAGAATGAATATAACATATCAACTCAGTAGCATGCTACACATCAATTAGAATAAACAGTCTTCAACAATGTGGATAAACAATGCATAATGAAAAAGGCTTAAACAAATTGGCATGTTCTATATGAAAACACAGACATAAAACAAATAAAGAAAAATCCTTATATATTGTGAGAAGTCAGGATTGTGATTGCCCTATTGAAAGACAGTGATTGGGGGGCCACACCAAGGAGAGTTCGAAATGTTAGTTTCTTGAGTTTTTCACTGAACTTTATGCTGATGAAAGATGCACTCTTACGTATAAGCACTATCCTAAAAATTTAAAATAGATGGTTCATAACTTTAAAAGTGTGGCAGATTATATATAGAAAAATATTTCACAAATCTGTTTGTCTTCCAGATTTTACTTGTTCTAAAACAATGCTCCATAATACACACACACACACACACACACACACACACGAGAACAAGTAAAACTGTTGAAACCTAAGTAGGCTCAATCGACTGTATCAATGTTAATGTCTTAGTTGAAATTATAATCTCATTACCACTGAGAGGCTGGGGAAAGGGTTCGAAGAACTCTTTTTGTACAATTGCATGTGAATGGATCATTAACTTAATAAAAATTTTTCAATAAAATGAAGAGCTGAATAAACAAAAGAAAAGATATTAACTTCTAAAATTCAGTCCCTGTCCTAGATGGGTTTTATCAGATATCTGGAGGATGAGAGACGCCTATACTTTTGAACAGTCTCAAATAATTTATGATCATTAAAAGATAGCTGCTAATAAACCTGCTAGCATTTTAGTGGGGTTTTTTAGAGGTTGTTTTTTTTTTTTTGCCCTTTTTGAGACAGGGTCTCACTATGCAGTTCAGGCTGGCCTTGAGCTCACTTTGCAACCCACGCTGAACTCAACCTCACAACTATCTTCCTGCCTCAGCCTCCTGAGGGCCGGGATCACAGGCATGCGCCACCATGCCTGGCTTTTGGTACTGTTTCAATCAGGACAATTTGTGCACAAGCTTCCAGATTAAACTAGCCATTTCAATTTAAAGATTGTCTAATTGCTCTATATTTAAGGAAATCGGTATTTGTTAATTATATTTTAAATCCACTTAGAGTAAAAGAAAAATAAAATACTTGGGAATAAATTCAAGCCTTCTGTACTAGGAAACTCCAAGACCATTGAAAGAAATTAAAGAGGATGAAATAAATGGAAAGTAATAACATGTACTTGTATTAAAATGACAATAGTTACAAGTAGGACAGATTTGAAGCGATTTCTATCAAAGCTATCTCAGAAATAGACCAACTAATTCTAAAATGCATGTAGAAGTTTAAGAAACTCAAAATAGCCAAAGCTGTCTTGAAAAACAAGACCAACTAGAAAGACTCACACTTAATAATTTCAAAGCTGACTAACAATTAGAGCAGTCCAGACAGTGCAATACTGGCAGGAAGCAGGACATGTTAATGAATGAAATTTAAAATTTAAAAATTAGATCTTATACCTATGATCAGTTCCAGCGAGGGAGACAAAATAATTAAACAGGGGAAGAATATTTTCAGAAAACGTGAGCAGAATAACTCACTAACCTGATAGACTAAGACCTCGTGTCATGGTTCTCCATTGTCAACAGCTGCATGCAAAAGAATAAAATTGGACCCATATCTTTTATCAATGACAAAAATTTATCTCAAAATGAAACATACCTACATTAAAGTTAAAATTCTGAAACGCTTAGAAGAAAACACAAGTGTAAACCTTTATGATCTTGGATTAACGTGACAGTTTCCTAAATGTGAAGCACAAGCAACCAAAGGATGAATATAATGGCTTCATTCATTAGCACTTAAACCTTTTGTTCTTCAGAGAACACTAAAATAAAATAGTTAACAATAACAAGTTTGACAAGGATATTTAGAAACTGAAATGCTCCTAGACTGCTGGTGGAATATAAAATGGGGCAGTAATTTTGGGAGACAGTTTGACACAATTTCAAAAACCAAAACACTCAACAGAATTAGTTGAGCAGTACCACTCCCAGGTATATACCCAAATAAATAGGGACTATTTTCATGTAAAGTTGTACACAAATGGTGGTTGCAGCATTATTCACACTAGGAAAATATGGAAACAAATGAAATATCCACTAATTGATGCATAGATAAACAAAATGTGGCATATCCGTACAATGGGATATTATTCAGTCACAGGACTGAAGTGCTGATAGCTGCTGCAACATCAATCAACTTCCAAAAGCATGAAACTAGGTTTTAAAGGCTAATCACCGAAGACCATATCGTGTGGCTTGATTTTCTTTGTGGTAAACATTCAGAATAGACAATTTCATAGAAATAGAAATTAGAGTGTGGTTGGCAGAGGATGGGATGGGGGATGTGAGAGTTAATTTCCAATAGGGGACTTGGAGGGGTGACAGAATTAGAGGGCAATGAAGACTCCACAACTCAAGCAAATCTGCTAACACCCAAACCACAAGCTGATTTTTATGATTTTTAAATCCACCTGGAGCTCCCTAGTATAGATTGTTTATATTATAATCATTTTAAAATCAAATCTCTACTGAATATAGAATAAGCTGGATTGTTTTCTTGTGCAAGGAATGACCTATATCCACAGTCAGTCAGCCAAAGTAATTTTTTTCTCATATACTATCTTTGAAAATAATAGGAATAATTTGATATTGTGACATATCAAGTTAGTAGTGGACGACTGTTCAAGGGAAATGTTTCCTCTTCCTCAAACAAATCAGTAACTGTTAAAGTAACTTGTGTGTGATTGAGGAAATCAGTACCAGGTAAGACCTCAGACCTTTCCTCATCTCTCACCATGTGAACTTGGATTTTTCAATTTTTTTTCTCTGCTTTTGTTTTTTTGTCTGAACATGAAATATCCATACCTGCCCCATACACTTATAGAACTTTTAAGAGAACTAAATAGATGCAAGATATCAAGGTTCTTTGAAACTGACAACCTTCTGAAAATATAAAGCACTGTTTTTGTTTTTAGCATCCTTGCTTTTTCTTCTTCAGATTTGATTTTCAAGGAAGGGGAAACATAAGGAGCTAAGTGAAATGGTTTTCTTAGAAATTGGTTGAGAGAGACCGGCTTTTCTTCCTGAGGAAGACTGTTCCATGGATTCCAAAACCTGTCCTGTGTGACAATGACAGGGTTTTATAAAAATCCATGTTATGATTTTTTTTTTAATACTCCATTCTGGCAGCAATAGAATGATATGGCAGCAGACAGGTTATTGTCAATTAAACAAGAGCTGTCAGAAAGTCAGAAATGCTGAAATGTGGTGAGCATGAATCCTATGCAGATCACATACATGGCAGCTGCTCAGCTGTTACTTGAACAGAGTTGCTCCATGTATGTGTCATTTTCCTGCAGAATTTAATTTGAGTCCCTAACAGTTAGACATCTCTGCATTTGCATGCTGCTGTCAGGTCAAACTTGGGCCTTCTAAATGAACTGGAATGGCAGCGGGCTGCACCTGGGACAGTGACAAGTCGAGGACATGGCTCTTGTCTTGTTCTCCTCGGCTCAGGTTACATTGAAGAGGCCTGCATCATCCCCTGCCCCTCAGACTGCAAGCTCAGCGAGTGGTCCAACTGGTCCCGCTGCAGTAAGTCCTGCGGCAGTGGTGTGAAGGTTCGATCTAAATGGTTGCGTGAAAAACCTTATAACGGAGGAAGGCCATGCCCCAAACTGGACCACGTTAATCAGGTACTTTCTTGACGTTGAGAGAGTTAAGATGTTGTTGAGGTTCACGTGGATTTAGTATTTCTCGAAAATGGACAACAGTGAGTAAACACTCCTGAATAAGAAATGTGGTCTATCTTCAGAATATCTGAGTAAACTACACGTTGGTTATTAAAATCTCAAATTAGACATATTATCCCTGAAATCTCTGGAGACTCAGTATTCTCCAAGTGTGTAAATATGAATATAATTCAGTGGAGGAACAACACTTGTCTTTGATGTAATGTCAAGATATTTAATCTGTCACACAGATGTATCTAACTTGTTTGATAAGACTATGTCATGGTTTACCTAGAGTCTTGGAGAAGGTATGTATCACTTATCAACTACATGAAAGAAGTATATGGATGTGTATCTAAAATTGGGAAAAATATGTATTGTTTCTTGATTTAAATTTATTTGATGTAAAATAAATTGAGGAATAGTAAATAGAGGAATTCAAAGTCACTATGAATGAACTATCAATTTAGGCATTGGTACTTTTAAATTTTGTCTGCATCTTTGTTAAAGTGTGGATGCATAACTTATTAATTGTTGTCAATAGCCATTATTTGTAATCCATTGGAGATAGGAAGTAAAAAAAACTAATGGAAGAACTGACTAATTCAAAGGTAATATATTTATAAGTAAATTATCATATTTTACTGACTTGTGAGTTAATAGCATGTGCAGATATATAAATTTAAATTACAATCAAATGAATGCATAGAAGTATTTTGTACGGTGTAATTTAAATCTCCAAACACTGCTTACTAGTTGACGTATTTTCCTTCAAAAATTAACTCAAATTTACTTATAACAGCAAAAGCACATTACAGAGAAAGCAAAAATAAACTTTGAATAAATAAAGGATGGCAGTAGACAATTGAATTCTGTAGAAATTATTTTCAAAACTCTTATCCGAAGTTGCTCAATTGATCCTTTAAATGCAACTAGGAGCGAATGATGTGCACACGTGCTGCCATCTACTGGTGCCCAGGTTTCCTTGTCCTGCAGCATTTCATAGCCCTGAAACTAGTTATTCCAAAGAAGAAAATCCAATTCCGTGAGTCTCGTTATACAAATATGGCATACAATAATTGAAGTGGAATATTTGTAATAAAAGGAATGGCTTTCTATAAGTTTTGAAACCTTCAATTGTCAATAGGAAATTTAAAGTCTTAGTAAATTATGATCCAGTTATGATTCCTGTCACACTTATACCCACTTTATTTTAGTGTAGATGTGTATTTGTGCAAGACACTCATATCTGCAACTTAAATAAGAATTTTATTTAGCAATGAATCCCAAAGTTCCTGGGTCTTGTGTAAAGTTGTCTTTGCTATGAAAATTTGTAGCTTAAACTTAATTTGTTGTCACTTTCCATGTGTGTGGAATTTCATAGGAATGCTATGGACGGTTTCTCAGCTTGCTGGAAGTACACCTGAAGATTAGTAGCTAAAACAATACAAGACTAAAATAAGGAATAAGAGATTTTTAATAGCTGAGGAACAGGAGGAATAGTAGCTTGTCCTTATGGTGATGTTTTAATTACAGATTAAAAAGATAGAAGGAAATTACAGTGGGTTAAGGGTATGGCATTCATATTTACATTTCAATAAATTACCATTATAACTTGATAAGAGATTATTTATTTTATGTAAACATTATAAAGCAAAGTGTAAGAGTTCAGCTAAGTGTATTATTGTGCACGAGAGTAAATACTTACCTCCACCGTTCTTTTTCTTTTTCAGTATAAAGTTAACTTAATATACAAGAAAAGTTTATCACCTAGGATATAGAATTTTTTAGAGGTGGAGGAGAGGCTCTGTCAGGAAATAGTCACCTATAAACAAATACTGTTTCAATTTGATCTAAAAAATAAAACTATAACACTATTCGTGAACCAACATGGAAAAATACAATGGCTACTGTTTTTAAAGTGATAGAAATATATTGTTGGTGGGATGTGAGTTATTTTCTATAAACTGTAACTGGTGATGTGGATAATATCTTCATACTTCTCAGAAGTGATTTATGCATGGGAAAGGGATAATAAATATTATTACTAACCAAAAAAAATTTAACTTTGAGTGAAAATATTCTACATAAAAATAGAAATTTTAGGGATTTATATATTAGTAAACGATTTAGGAAAAGTAAAGAATAGGCAAAGTTTTGTATTAACATTACAATAGCATATCATATAGATTTTTACTACAATTATTCATTCTTCAAATAAAAGGCAATTCATTGGATGGAAAATGATAAGTTTCCATTTTCCAATAAAAGAAACAAATCCATTTTTTCTCCAAAACAGATGCATCAAGTGACAAATGGATCGATTGCTGTATAGATAGATTAGTATATAAATAGTAGATCACTTAAAGACTGTGTCATATATCAATATATCAATTTTTCATGACATTTAGTGGTCGGCTCGGTTTACTGAGATTTCCTATTCATCTCAACCTTTCTTTGTCTGAGCTGTTTGATATACCCATTCTTGTACATTACTGTTCAGCAATAGTAAACGGTGATTTTCCTCTTCTAAAGCATCAAAATGTTCTAATCCTTTATGAGAAATACGCCTTTATATATATCCATACTTGAAACTTCCTTGTGTTTTTATGATATATTAACATTTTTATTCTTTTTTTTTTATCTTCTTTCTTCATTCCTGTTGAACATTGCTCCAGGCACAGGTAAGAACTCTTAAACCTACTAATTCTTAATAGAGCACTAAGAATAATCCTGATTTCTGAGAATGTATTTCTTTTCTTGCTATTGTCTTTTATGTCTTCCCAGAAAAAATCCCATTTTTCATTGTTTTTTCCCTAGCTATTCCCTTTTTGTCTCCTAGTGTAGGTAACTGGGTTTTTTCATTTAAACATGAAGGCCAGAGCGGAGAGGTGTTCCTACCTGGACAAGGCAGTGACACCACTCATTCATGTTTTTGTGCTTTGCACAGGGGAAGGGGTGCTGCAAGGCCCAAAATAGATGTGCGGCTGGGTATTCAGAACTGATTCGCCTTCATGGCAAAGTAAAAGATTAAAACGAAAGCTATGAACGAATTGTGAAGAACAGCGGTTTGCCTTCGACTCTTCCATTCCCAGAAGTTGCAGGGTAGTGATTAATCCTGTCTTGTTAATCCTGTTTTAATTCAGCACCCCAAAGTGAATGTGTTAGCTTGTAAGAGTGGTTGTAGGGTCTTATTCTAGTGGTGTATATTTTTTATTCCTGTTTGCAGTAGGTCCACTTTATTTTACTGGAATTGTTAGCCCAGTAAAATTTGCACAAATGAATAACTCCAGAGAGCTATTTTAAATATATTTTTTCTGAAGTTAGTTACATAAAACTTGTGCATGTGTTAACAGAAAATAAATTTGGGTCATCACAGATTATGCAAACAATTTTAAAGATTTTTCTTTAGCAGTTGCATCATGTTGATTGTGGTAGATTATGATCTGCTTTTTCCCTTTGTATTTTCTCACTGAGCAGACAACATAATTGTTTTTTTACTCTAAAATGCCTTAAACTATAAGTCACACCCCATATGGGGTTGACAGCCATTATAGACATGGAGTATAGACAGTTTGCTTTGTTTCATGGGTCCTAAAGCTTTGGACTATCCCTGTATACAATACAGTGTTAATTCCAGACCCTACATCCAAGTCCCAAATGACCATCAATTAGTTTTTAAGAAGGATTTTTTTCATATGACTTCTGTTTTCATTTAGTTTTCTGTATGAAAACCAAAAAATTTTAATTCCTATTGTCATATATATTTATCTAGAACATAGGCCAAATTAAACTTATTCATAAAACAGCTGTGCTCATATAATAATTTCATTCATTCATTCATTCATTCATTCCTTAAAAAAATCTCTACTGAATGCCTAACAAATGAGTACTCTGAGCTATATATTGAAGACACAAAGTTGTAAACAAGACAAATGGTCCAGAAAATTATATACAGTGCAGCAAGTGTAAGTACATGGAAATATCTTTGAGCTGGTCCGGTGAACCAGATCTATACTGATAACATAGCAGTAGAATAACAGGCTGCAACACAGCCAGTCTCTGCTTTACTACTAGAACTCTCAAGAAGTTCTGTCATTTCTATTTTAGAGTAATGAACCACAAGGGAGGGGAATAAAGATATCTTAACAATGAAATAAAAGTGTGCAAGTGTGAGTCCTCGCACTCTCTCTTTGGATTGCCTGATATCCCTGAGAACTGTGTGTATTTCAGGTGTATGAGGTCGTTCCATGCCACAGTGACTGCAACCAGTACATATGGGTCGCAGAGCCATGGAGTGTTTGCAAGGTGACCTTCGTGAATATGCGGGATAACTGTGGAGAAGGTGTGCAAACCCGAAAAGTGAGGTAAGGCCACTCCTGATTCCACAGAGAGGCCAGATCCCAAATTCACCTGGTCTGCTATAAGTGCTGACACCTCTCTGGGCTCTTGAATATTATTGTCTTTAGTTTTGTTTTGGGGGAATTGGGTTTGTGGTGATCTCTAAGAGGATCTGCTTCAACCAGAAGTTTGAGATATTCTTTTCTTTACTTAAAAAGCCTTATTTCCATACTCTTGAAGAGCAGCCCCTAGAGCCAGCCCCCTGGCTGGCTATGGCCCGTCACTCCATTCTGTGGCTGTGCATTCTGAATCAGGAAGCCACTAGTCTTGTCTTGCTATTTTGATTGCAACTTAAACTAATAAGAAGTAAAGTTTAAAACACATTTCTTCATTCACACTATCTATATTCCAAGGGCTCAATAGCCATGGGTGGCTATTCTGTTGGAAAGACTAGATACAAACACCCTTGTCTTACACTGGAAAGAGCTACTTATGTGTTGAACTCTGTAGGTTTATTTGAACTTTATTGAACTCTGTAGGTTTCTCCAAACAAAACTTTGTCATATTCATGGGATTCCCTGATACCTAAGTTTGGTATCTGTTAAATTGACTCTATAGTCTCTGTCACATGCTTCACGGGTCCCTTAAAAGTTCTAAAAACTGTAAAACAGTTGTTTGAGGTTTTATTATCTACATCTTATAAGTTAGATTCCAAAGTTCTAACATATTAGGAAAACTTATCAAGATTTGAAATTCAAACCTAAATCTCCTGTCACTCTGTAATTATAACAGTTTCTTCTAACCATGCTCAGAGACACAGTAAAAACAAATTTAAAATAAAATCCAAAAATTGGCACCAATTGGACCTGAAACAAGGCCAGCAGATTGCTGTAGCTGCTGGTTTCAAACAGGAGCCTAAAGAGAATTCTTTCTGTGGTCTGATGGCCATTTCAAAACTTTGGAAAGGGAATGGTCAATTCATCAGAAAGAAATAGCAGGTGAGTATGGCAGACTTTAGGGGGCCTGCAGGGGATTGACCCTGGTGCCTCGGGACCTGCACTGTACAGTTGACTTGGGGTGCCGAAGGAACAAGGAGCTCCTCCCCTCTCTGAGGGGCAGCTGAGAGTGTGCAGACTTTCGGTGGCCTGAGGAGACAGACCCTGGCTCATTGGGACCTGCACCTTGCGGTTGACTCAGGGTGCTGGGAGAACAAGGAACTCCTCCCCTCTCTGGGGGCAGCTGAGAGTGTGGCAGACTTTTGGTGGCCTGAAGGAGAGAGACCCTGGCTCGTCAGGCCTGCACCGTGTGGTGGACTCGGGGTGCCGGGAGAACAAGGAGCTCCTTTCCTCTCTGGGGGTGGCTGTGATCCTGCTGGTGGGCACGCTGAGAATCAGACATCTCATGTCATCCTGTCCCATGCCCCCCCCTTAGCAAGTGGGAGCCAGTTAACTACACATCTTGTGAAAAAATTGGCTATGGTATTTAGTATGAGCTCCCCATATGCAAAGATATGGACAACCATTTGGAAGAAAACAAGAGACAATATGACAGATAGTGAAGATCCTTGGTTGTATAGCTTTGAAATTTATGCTTTCTTAAGTCCCGTTCTGTTTTGTTGTGTTTAATTTTACCCCCTTAAAATAAAATTTAAAAAAATATATATATATATATATAGAGAGAGAGAGAGAGAGAAAGAAAGAGAGAGGAAAAGAAAGTGCTCTAAAGGATAGAACTGCATGTATGTTTAAGTGTGTAAGATAGATGAGTTCTTAGTGTTTTTATTTTTGTTTTGTTGTTGTTCTTGTGGTTCTTTTATTTTTTGCCTTTGGAATTCTGTATTGATGCTACCCTTTTTCTGTTTTGTTTGGTTGCTTTCTTTTTTGTTTTTTCTCTTTAAATAAAATTATAAAAAAAATGGGCACCAAATGTTATTAAGTTCAGTCTTTCCTATAACATTTTCATGGATTTAAGATTGATGTTGCAATAAGTAAATAAAACAAATTAATATTTATGTCATAAAATGTTTATGAATCTATATGTTTATGTAGTTATATATAACTATTTCTAACAGAAATTTTCAAAAAATAAAAAATTAAAAAATTAAAAATTAAAAAAAGAAATTTTCTATTTTCTTTCAAAAGCCCATCTGAACTCTCAATTTACTTTTGCTAAGGAACTTAATGAAGGAGGCCTGGACATGAAAAGGGACAGGGACAAAATAAGTACATAAGGAAAAGGAAGAGAAAGAGATTCTGTTTTCTATCCTGCTTCCAAATTAAATATTTTCTCTCAAAAAGTAAAAACAAACTGTCCTTATATTAAGAATTATATCCATTTAGTTGCTTGATTTTTAAAAACTTACAATTAAACAGCTATTAAATTTTTTTCATTTCCCCCTTCAACTACTATTGTTTCTTTTGGCTTTGTAATAGGTATTCTCAACATGAAAAAAATAAACTTTCAGATCAAATTTTTTTTTTTTTAGTAAATATCTTTGATGCCAAGAGACTGGAGGTCAGCATTGAATGTGATCTCCAATCGCGTAATGATGTTTGCAGTATGCCTCCCTAACTTTATCTTCTGCTAATTAAGGCCAAAATGTCCCTTTGAAATACAAATATGGGAGACTTTTCAGGACAGATGGGTCTATAAAAGAGCAGGTTTAAGATTTATCCAAGATCATGGGCTGAGGATTTAGTCGGTGGCTTAAGTGCTTGCCTGGTAAGTGCAAGGTCGTGAGTTCAATCCCCGGTACCCCCCCCCAAAAAAAGATTTATCCAAGATCAGTCTTCCTTTTTGAAATTGATGTACTATAACAAGGAGTGGGTGGTAGTAATAATCTACCCTTGGCAGAAAGTTGTATTATTTTTACATTTTTAAGAATTGCCTGTTGTGTGATAATTTTGACTTATTTGGCAAGGAAGTGTGTGTGTGTGCCCACGTTTCTAGCAGCACAATTTATTGTAGCTAGATCTTGGAAACCATGCATGTGTCCATCAGTGATGAATGGATAAGGAAAATGTGGTATTTATACACAATGGAGGCCTACTCTGCCTTAAAAGAAAGAAAACTCAAGGAATCTATAGGTAAATGGGTCTAACTTGGGAACACAATGTTGAGTAAGTCAGAAACACAAGCTGAACTATCACATAGCTTTTGTTTGTATGACTAACTCAAAGTAATGTGTGCAAATGACTCCGGAGCAAAATGGAAGATAGATAAACAAGAAGTGGGGAGATGATTCCCCAAATTGCCTATTCCATTCTTTCAAAAATATCTTAATACATATGCTAATTCACTTTATTTATATTACTAGTTTCTCTTAGGTCATCAAAAACGAAGTTTTATGCTAATATCTGTTTCTTCTTTGTAATAGAAAATCTTTTTTGTAGATGTCTTGTACTCAGAGTAATTTCTTTGAAGATAAATACACACAATATGTTTACTATTGTTATTCTCTTATTATTTTGTTTTATTGTATCATAAAATAAAATATAAAAAAGAATCACCAGCACACGTTAACAATAAAAAGGCAGATGGAGTTACTGTTGACATTGAACGGACAATATACTCATTGCCACAGCTGTCATGGACCTCTTGCCTCACACTTTATCTCAAATTTTGTACTATCCTCTGTATTTCTAAAACTGTTCTGTTTTTTCACAGCATTATTTTTGCTCATTGAAAGAAATAAAGGGCAAAAATTTGAAAAAAGTAAATGAATTTACAGTGCCTTCTGTTGAGTTCAATGCTTGATCCAAAAACTTATTCGATATTATAGGGTAATACAACTTGTTAATATGAAGTAAAATAAATAAAACCCCTTAGTAGGTTCAGTTTGTTTCTATTTTATGGAATGAAAATGCATGTCTAAAATAATAGTCTGTTAGAATAAAATCTGTTAAGCATTTCTGAATGATAAATATAACTAACATAAATATACAATCAAGTATATAAATATATAATTACATATTTTAAATATATATTATATATAATTTATATATTATATATTATATATTATATATTATATATTATATATTATATATTATATATTATATATTATATATTATATATCATATATCATATATCATATATCATATATCATATATCATATATCATATATCATATATCTTATATCTTATATCTTATATCTTATATATTATATATTATATATTATATATTATATATTACATATTATATATTATATATATTATATATATTATATATATTATACAGTCCAGATTTTTCTTAAATAAATATATGACTTGTATAATACAAAATGAAAAGAAACACAAAAAAGTGTGAAAATGATCTCCATGTACTTAACTTCTTACTAGACATTGAACATCTGTTCTTAACTTGGTCCAATAGGCAATTTTGCAACCTAATCCTTGTGCATGTGGCAGTGCCGCTCATAAATGCAATCTCGGAATTAAAGCCAGCTTCTAAGCAGGGAAATGACTCGTCTGCACATATCCTCTTCAAGATTCTGTCCAAAGAACATTTTTTAAATGCTCTTGCTAGAAGAGCTTTTTTGGGAAACTAATATCTTCCCAAAGAGATTATAACTTGACTTTTTTTGGTGATAAAATCAATAAATATCTACCTTTTTATGTTTTTATGGCTGCTTTTTATACATAGTATATACCAAAAATGCAGAGATAAACATTTTCTGGAATATTTTTTCAGACTATCAACTCAATTAGGACATGACCATGGCACACTTTTCAAGTGTGAATATATCTCACAGGCAAAGGATATTTACTTTACATTTGGTAGCACTTTATAGAAATATGATTCTGCCAAGTAGATTTGTAAAGATGCAGTGTCCCTACTGACTGCAAATCCCTGAGCAAATTGAGATTCCAGGTAATATTGGTAACATAATTCAACTGACAGGTAAAACATCGCAATAGTCTGTGAGCCTTGAGAGCTTGAGCCTTCCTTTCCATTTCCTCTGATTCTGTTCTCTTCCCAAACCTATTAATTTGGTTGACCTTTTCCAAGCAATAGATGAGAAAAAAGTTTTTTCTTCTACTAGTGAAGTGTCCAGAGAGATTGTTGCTGTGGTAAAAGACAAGCCACATTAATTGAATTGCTAAGAGATAAATATAGAGTCCTTCATAACTGCTTAGATATAGAACAAATTGAATGGTAGGTTTGAATTTGTTTAATTAGAAAACAAAACAAATGATTAAAACCTCAAGACACAAGAAGATTCATATAACCACATTTAGAGAATCTGCACTACTATGCTTTTATTCTTTTCACTTCTTCCTTTATTTTCATGTTCGTAATAGATGGAGGCTGAAATTAATTTTAAAGTGACAAAATAAATTGATAAATGTCTCCAGTTATCTCTGAAACACTGCATAAAATCATTCATATAGGTATCACAATATGCCTAGTCCTCCTTCAACTTTCTCTACAGAATCCACCATTTTTATAAGACAAATATGGATTATAAAAATTGTAACTACTTTGTGAGTCTGCTTGAACCACCTCATAGGTGAATCTGAATGACCCTTTCCTTTCAGGGAAAGCTCACCTGCAAGGCAGAATTTACATATACACATGTATTATGATCATGTGTGAAAGCATACATTTTTAATGTAAGCAGAAGCACTATAAATATTTGGGGGAAACAGAAATCCTTTAAAGATTCATTTTTTGAGGCAATTATTTATTAGATACAAAGCTTCCTACCCCAGTGCTGAGATGATATAAGAACACCTATTTGTGGGTTGGACATTATTTTAATTGCTCTGATTGCTTTACTGGCATATTTTTTTTTCTAGATGCATGCAGAATACAGCAGATGGCCCTTCTGAACTTGTGGACGATTACCTCTGTGACCCAGAGGAGATGCCTCTGGGCTCTCGAGAGTGCAAATTACCTTGCCCTGAGGACTGTGTAATATCTGAGTGGGGCCCATGGACCCGGTGTGCTCTGGTGAGATAATTAATCATTCTATTAATGTGTAGTCTGCTTGATTCCTTACCACTAAATCTTTAAAGATGTTAAGAAACCTGATAAATTCGATGTAAAATCTGTTTGTGAACCAAATTTGCCAATGCAATACATGTTTTCTTGGCCATTTCATTCTCTCACAGTGCCATGTAAGGTCATAATATTTCCTCTCACACTGAACAGCTCCACCTTTTGCAAGCCTTTTGCCCCTAACCTGGCATACACGATGCCTTCTGTTGGTTTTACAAATGCACAGCATGTGAAAAACTGCAGTGATGATAATGATTCCTTTGAAGGAAAGACAAAAGGAAGCTATAGTAAAAGCATTTTGATGGTGTCAGTTTATTGTCACCTCTTGCCTTTTGCCCAATCCATTTTATTTAAATAGTAGAAATAATCTTTCACACAGTGGGGGCACTATAGCATGAGTGTTAGCACTAAAAAGCAAAAGATGCTGGCTAAGAATCTAAGTATAAAGAAGAGCAATGCACATCAATAATTCTTCTTCCATGTGCTAACTCTGTCTCTGTGCCTGGAAAGGCAGCTCAGAGTTCCAAAATTCCAAAGTGTCTGGATTTCAATAACAGCAGGATCTTCACCATGGGACTCTGGAAAGGGTATCACTTGAAATACCACTAGCCACTTAGGAAATTCACTAGTCCTTGGCACCTCCATAGATACGCACATTTCAAAAAAAAAAAAAAGGCATCAAAAGCATGGGGAAAATTCACCTGTGTAGACTGTATTTGCTAAAATGCTCCATAGAAGAATGGTAAGGAAACGTCTACAATGTCTTTTCTAAGGAAAAATTGTTTCAAAGATGTTGACTGGCAACTAAATAATACAGGTCTGGAATTAAGCAGACCTCATACTTGACTTTAAAACAGGTTAAAGTGCAAAGCAAAGCCAACTTTTTTACAACAGCATATGTCTTCTTTTTCTCATTGCTAAGATAAAACATCTAACACCCAAATTTAGAGGAGGAAAGTTTTATTTAGCCCACAGTTTGTCTTACTTTTTTCTCATTGTTGAGACAAAATACCTGATGCCAACAGTGAAGCAAGGTTTATTTCTTATAGTTTTGAAGGTTTCAGTCCATACTCAGCTGGCTGCAAGGCAGGATGGCATAGTGGGGCAGCGGTTCATGGCCACTGCAAACAGCAAGCATGAACAGAGAAAAAGAGGGAAGAAAAGCCTTATTCCTTGCCTTACACTGTATGTCAGCTCTGCCCGTGGTTGGCTGCAGCACTCACATCGCCAATCCCAGTGCTAAACAACAAACCAATCATAAATGCTAGATTCAGCAACATCCATGATTGCATGAGGCTTAGTGGGGTCATCTGAACACGAACCGTAACACAGTTTATAAAACTTTCAGTCCATAATTGGCTGTCTGCATGTCAGGATGGTGTGGCAGACAGGCATCACAGTGGAGAAACAAGGCAGAAGGTAATATAGCAACACAATGACCACAGCTCTTTTTCACTCACACCCTTTATCCTAGTGCTCTTGACCCTAGCATTGTACCATAAATCAATCCAAGTATCACACATTCTAGAACCAGTCACCTCTGAAAAAGCCCCATCTATGACCACATAAGGTTTTGAGCCATAAGAGCATGAAAATCAACTTCTTTTTAATTCCTTTCCATTAGATTTGAAGTTAATGCCAAATATTTGTGCTACCTTCTATAATGTTTAATCATGTTGATTATTGTCAGATTCCTTTCTTTTTAAATTCTCATTATCACAGACCCTGTTTCAGAAAGATTCCATTTCTATAAAATGGGGAACGTTGAATCTAGTTTCTTCTTAAAGTCTTTAATGATATTTTAATAACAAGAACCACTATGATGCAATTATGCTCATATCATTTCTGTTTTCAAAGTCCAAGAATAATCATTTTAGAAAAATAATTGATATGTCCCCAAGTATATAAAGAGTTGGTGAAATATACATTGTCTTCCTGACAGCTTGCCATAGAAATATTTGGAAAAAGAATAAAACTTATTTGAACAGCTACGCTACTTGGGCTTTATACTTTACTTTTATAAGTTCATCTTGTTTCATAACTTTTGACTACCCAGAACTGTGATGGGAGTGCTGAGTACACAGGTACTCAGCCTCTCAATATGCTCACATTGTAGAATGGAGCAGTATAAAAATACATAATTCACATTCTAGAAGAATAGTAAAGGCCAATGCAGTGTGTGACCAAAGTACAGTAAGGAGCAGAAGAGGAGGAAGCAACTGTTCAGACCTAAAAAGTCCAAGAAGTTGTGTCCTTACCTGCTTCCTGTTCTTAGAAAACTAATCTTCTTGAAGACTGAACCAGTAGAATGGCAGTCAAGTCTTTTTAGGTGCTAAATTGTGATATGTGCATTATTTGGATATATTAGGAAAATAAAAATCATTAATACCTAGGTAGTTATTTTAAATCACCCTTTAAAAAACTATCGTAGTGAGAGAGAATGTGTGCACAATTTTACCTTAAGGCATTAGCATTATACAATAGTAAACATGGCCTTAAGTGTGTATTGGTGTAGATGTGAGATGATGTGTGTGTTAGTAGCTGGCATATGTAATCTTAAGTATTTTATAGCTAGATGGAACTTCACAGTCTGTTAACACCTTCGTTTTATACACGGAAAAACTGAAGTATAATCAGAGTGACATGCTCAAGTTAGCCGGTGGCCCAAATATTCTAACTCCTGCTCCAGCACTGTGCCTAATGTCCTAGTCATTGTGTGGCTGAGAATTCACCCTTCTGAGGAATCGTATTGTTCTCTCTAAGCCTTGCAATCAAAGCAGTTTCCGGCAGAGGTCTGCTGAGCCCATCAGACAACCTGCTGATAAAGGAAGAGCCTGCCCTGAGGCTATCGAAAAGGAAGCCTGTAACCTGAACAAAAACTGCTACCACTATGATTACAATGTGACAGGTATGTGGAGAGTCATCTCACCTCAGGGCTAAAGGTCAAATCCCATGTCTGTCTGCCCTGAGACATTCGCTTCATTATAGTTCATCTCCATCTGTGTGCTGTTTGGACTTGGAACTTATTATGCTCCGCGAAATAGTTGTTAAACAACAGAAACATTTATCTATTCTAGCTTTGGTAAACTTTGAGACATAGAGAATAAAAATCGCAGCAGATATTGTCTCCTAAAGCAGGTTGTGAATATTCTAAATAATCCTATTTGAAGTGGGATGCCAATTTATAAAGATGTGAGTGAAAGGCATATTTTTAACACAAATTCCAAGATTATTGAAAGATGTGTTTCTTTTTCAGACATTTTCTTGCCACAACGTATTGAGGCAAAATTTCTGAGTGTCTGGGTAGTTCATAAGTATAGCTAGTTTGCTATAAAAACATCAGCAGTCTTAAATCAGCCAAAATAATAAACCAATGTTATGGAAGATAGAGAAAAGATTTATGAGTGTTTTTAAGAAAACCAAGCTTTATAAATTTCTTTTTTCCCTAAAATTTATTTAATATTTTACATGCAAAAAGAAAATATTTCATTAGTTCATATAATTTGGGACAATACCAAAGCTAACTTTAGAATTTCATAAGTATAACAATATGACAGTCACACTGACTTTTTATTTCTTTTGGTTTTTCTTTTTAATTTCTTTATATGACACCAAGGAAATCAAAATTCTCTGGCATGTGCTGGATAAAAGTTGAAAAATTATTTTGCAAAAAACATGAAGTAAAAAAATTAAATAATGTGCCCAAATTTATTTTTGAAATAAATAGTATTTAAAGCATTCTAAATAATTAATAAAATATGTGCTTTTATTATAATATGGCTACATAAAGTACTGTCTATTAAAATTATAGTAATTTTGCTAAAAGAAAAATGATACTAAAATTTTAAATTCTACTTTTACTAGAAAAAAATTTTAAGTGACATTGATCTGTGAGCCCAAGTCATATTTCCAATATTACCAAACAGCTAGCTATCAAGATTGTCAGCTAGACATCTGCCTTGAAAAATAATCCCTGCAGCTATTTGCAACCCCAGCAATTCTATCTGACTCCTGATATGTTCAAAGCTGGGGCCCATATGCTCTGTATGTGGGATGATTGATTGCAGGGCTTACGAAGCAGTTGTGAATTAAGTATGGGATTCAGGTCATCAGAGTTTCATTTGAAATCTGTTTCACGCACAGCCTTCTGTTCTGATGGGCTTCCTTTCAGACTGGAGTACGTGTCAGCTGAGTGAGAAGGCAGTTTGTGGAAATGGCATTAAAACAAGGATGTTGGACTGTGTCCGAAGCGATGGCAAATCAGTGGACCTCAAATATTGTGAAGAGGTGGGTGGGTGTTGTGTTACACCTTTGTGAGGAAATTTTTGCCTCATAATTTCATTTCATGTTGAATGTAGTGACCTGTGTGAGCCACGCAGCTCATTACAGCAGATGTTTTCTGTACTATTCACCAGCCATTTAGTAGCCTCTTGAAAAAAAGACAGTGTCTAACACTACTGATTTCCACATGTAATTTCCTGTTTTTGTTCTGTGTGGAACCCAAATCTATGCTAATTAACCCATCCCCAAAGAAATGTTTGTGCAATAATGATTAATCAAGGTGAATAAAGGCAATAAATCTTAATCAGACTACTCATCATCTTTCATAATTTGATGTGAATTTTTGTAGTGCCTGGGAC
Source organism: Dolichotis patagonum (assembly GCA_004027295.1). Lineage (NCBI taxonomy): Eukaryota > Metazoa > Chordata > Mammalia > Rodentia > Caviidae > Dolichotis > Dolichotis patagonum. Next base: position 11,033 of record PVJX010014694.1, on the reverse strand, counting down.
ACCTGCCAAGATCCATCATTTATTCTCTCTCTTGTTAAAAAGTGATTGCCTGTGGTTCGGTAGCAGATTTTGATATTAAGATCTAATATCCAGCTGTGAGAGTCCAAGTGCTCAGATGTGGATTATACAGCTTGAAATTCAAACAAAGACATGAAATCTGCCACTACTACTTTTTAGGTACAGAGAATTATAGTTGTTAATTCTCTAACTGAAAAATGTAGTGTCATTATTCCTAGATGACCTTCTGTAATGTAAGAAAAAATGACCTTCCTTGGTTTTCATGAAGCTAAACCTCACATTCTAATAACCTTATCTGATTTCCATACCAGAAAGAGACTCACATTCCTGAGATCTTTTACTCCAGGTGTCTCTGAGACCACTGGGTCAAATTCAAACCAACGTAAGCAGAAGCTTCAATGGATCTGGAGTAGGTCAGGAGGAGTTTATACTCTCTTTAAAGAGTCTAGCAGATATGGTCACCACAAAACTGTACCAACTTCTAAGAAAAAATTTTAGATAGAAATACTTTAAACCATTTGATACCTTTGGCTTGTACACCTAACTTCCTTAAATCTGTGTTTAGGGGAGCAGAGCTCTCAAATGTGCTGAAAACATGTTGTTTAGCTCATAAATCCTTCCCACTGTAATCTTACAACATGATTTAGCTTATTCTTACATTAGAGTTTAACAATTCAAATTTCACAGCTGAATCATCTTGGTTTTGAAGTTAATGACCTTGAAGTAGTGTAACCATTATACAAATAACATTATTATGAATGGAGATTAGTGCAGCTATATGCCAGTTGGCGAGCTTTCTGGAATCTTCTTCTGTTTGGCAAATGCACACATGAATGCCATCCTGGGCCAGATAAAATAGGAAGTGTGTAGTTCTGAGAGCATTTTGAAAGCTGAACCCAAATCATATGAGACAAATTTTAAACTATTTCATATGACTAAAAGACTAAGGTATAAATGGGGCCACAGGTTTAAGTGAAATAAAAATCTGTGAAATACCTAATTTCAGTTATCTTAGAGGTATGGTAAGTTTATCCTTGAGTGAAAATACCATAAAATTTGAATACTTCCATGACAATTAGAAATTCACATCCTAGCATTCTGGTACTACCTTTACTACAGTGGTGCTACCGTCTGAGGGAACTGGATTAAACCGTTCACATCCCACTTTACTCATACATCTTGCTCTGCAGTAGATTTCCAAGAAAAACTGGGCTATCTGTTTAAACAGTGATTGCCTACCTACTAATACATGTGCAAACCCTGCATTCAGTGCAATAGCAGGAGGTAACTCTTGCTGCTTCTCTAATTGCCACAAAGAAACATGTCATTACCGTCCAACAAAGAAGAAAATGAAGGTTGAGCCCCCACCCCTAGCATTTATGCAGTATTTTTTCCCTTGGGTGTTTTTGAGATTTTTTGCTCACCTGATACCTAATAATTTATTTCTTCTTTCCTGTTATTTAAACTCCAAATAAATGTCTTTTAATGAATACTAATACATTGAGCTAAGTGGATGAATAGGCAGATAAGAAAGTGAACAAAAAGATACAGTAAATGTAGAAAAAATAATAGAGAATAATAGAGAAATAATAGAGAACTCATTAGTTCTAATTAGTAGTTGCCTAATTAGTAGACATCCAGTGTATCTGTAAACACTTATCCTGTTACTAACATAAGTTATAATAGTTGAAATTTGTGATTCAAATTCTCTATGAAACTATTATTTACTTTAAATGTAACATTATTTTAATTGTACTACCCAAAGATACTTATAGCCAACTTCCTATAACTTTTATAAGTCTTTAATTGATATGTTTAAAAATTTTATCCTGAATATTAAAGTGTGAAGTATTTCCTGTGAAAAATGTAATGGAAGTGCCTACCAAGGGAAACAGTATAAAAATCAAGGATCAAGATGTAATATATATATATATATATAGCAATCCCCCACAATAAATGTATTTAGTGTGTGCCCCAGACATATACTAATAAAAACGGAAGAAGAAAAAAGTTTTATACCATAGAGAATGTAGTTACATATGTTTGCATACAGTTATTTATTTAAAAATACCAACAGTATAAATATATACACTGTGTTGTATAAAAGCCATTAACCTGATCATCTCTCAGCTTAGACAGCTTAGAGCAAAGAACTAGAAGCACAATACAGAAATTTTCCTGCTGTTATCTTCTTCTGCTGTATAAATTAGAAAATATGTTTCATTTTCATATACAAACAACAAAGGCCTTTACATTTCCAAAAACTACCAATATAAAAAATTATATTCTCCCATCAAGTTCTTCAATTTTTGTTATTTCAAAGATACTTTGTACCTTAGAATTTTTACATGTTACAATATTCAATGGATGAATTTGAAACCTCTGCTTATATTTTTATGGTGGAACATGTAAATTATAAGCAATGAAACCTAAACACCAATAAAATGGCATGTTATCTGATAGGAAGCTTAACAACAAAATAAATAATTTTGTTACAGTTAGCTGCTGAGATGAGTTTTAGAAAATTTTCGTTTAACAATGCAGATAAAATATTCACTATCAAAAACACTCAGAGGAGTCACATTTCCTTTTGACAAAGAGATGGGGGATGGCGAGTACTGAAGACTCTGCAGATGCTAAGCACTCTCTCAACAACTGAGGTTCATCCCTAGCCACAAAATTGACATTTTATATTATCTCATCACATTATATCATTAGCTGGGGTAGCAGTTTGTCTTTAAAATATTTCCCTTTTTGTTTTCTGTTTAATGTGTAAAAAACATAATATTCTGAAGATATAATTATGGATCTATGTATTGATTATATGTTTGCCTTTGAACTAATAATAATTGTGCTTATACTTTTTTTTTCCTCATTTAAGAAAATTTAACCAATTTGCAGAATAAATCCATTGTTCGCATTGTTTATTAAATTTATTACATAACACTGAAGTACGGATCTCTTCTCCTCTTGTCTCCTCTCCCCTCCGCTTCTCTTCTCACTTTTTCTCTCCTTTCCTCCCCTCCTTCCCACCAACTGTAAGTCCTGAATAGATCTCCCTCTATTTTTTTCAGCTTGGCCGTGAGAGGCACTGGCAGATGAATACGTCCTGCGTGGTGGAATGCCCTGTGAATTGCCAGCTGTCTGACTGGTCTCCTTGGTCAGAATGTTCTCAAACATGCGGCCTCACAGGTTTGTTCGTACAGTTAGCATTAGGCTAGTTGTCAAGATACAGAAAATAAAATATCACTCTTTCAATTATGTCAGATAACCTTTAGAAAGACTTCTAGATAGCGAATCTTTCTAAAACATAGGAGCTTTAGCTTTATTTATTCCTGTGTCTCCTGGAGAGATCTCTATGCTGCCTCTTCCCAGTAAGATATCTGCTTGCACGACCATAGCATATCACTGAAGTGACATCACTTTGTATGTCTGAAAGGAAAAATGATCCGAAGACGAACAGTGACCCAGCCCTTTCAAGGGGATGGAAGACCATGTCCTTCCCTGATGGAACAGTCCAAGCCCTGCCCAGTGAAGCCCTGTTATCGATGGCAGTATGGCCAGTGGTCTGCATGCCAAGTGCAGGTATCAAATCTCAAGAAGTTTTGTGAACTGTGTGTCTGTAAAGATTTGATTACAGAAATGTTTTGCAGGTTCCTGCTCAAAGATTTTAGTTACTTTGCTATTTTACAACCATTTAATTAATTCTGAAAACCAACATTCCCTGTCCTGTACCTTCACAATCATTTGGAGACCCATTCATTTTAATGAAAATTTATTTGCCTGTCATTGGCTGGGAAACAAATAAATTGTTCAGTGTATGCTTTATAGCTTGTGTCCTATAAGACTTCTTCCCTAGGGTTTCAAATGATTCTCCAACTGTTCATAAATCAAAGTCAATGATGCAGAGATGACTGTAAGTGATGAGCTCCCTAATGAATTATTTTCCTTTTGCTAATTAGTCATTTTTTCCTCCATTCCAGGATGCCCAGTGTGGAGGAGGAACCAGAACAAGGAACATTTCCTGTGTAGTCAGCGACGGCTCACCTGATGATTTCGGCAAAGTGGTAGATGAAGAATTCTGTGCAGACATTGAACCCATTGTAGATGGTAATAAACAAATGGTTCTGGAGGAAACCTGCACCCAACCTTGTCCAGGTAACAGCAACAGAACAGAATCTATTTTGGTGATTTCCTCCCAGGGCCAGGGTCAAGAAGGTTTTGTGTATACAGGTAAGTCAAGGAATGCCAGTAGTTTTATGAATAATAACTACAGGTCCTGTACCAGCAACTAGCCACCAAGCCTGTGGGTAAACAAGGCACTGCCTCATTGCTGCAGGGATGATGGAGTCAGTCTCTCACTTGTCCTCTCTTAATATCCCTAGGGAGCCTTACCGTTTGTAGAGGATAAAAATCAAAGCATTCAGGCTTTGGTCTCACGTGGAAAACATAGTATAGAAGTTCAGAAATCAGGCCTTGAACATAATCCATTTGAGACTTTCAGTAGAAAATAGAGAGTAAGGAATAGGCAATGTTCAAATACATAAGGCTAAAGAAGATTTAAAGAAGATTTGAATTTTTTGTGTGGTTGGCTTTCACTTTGCCTAATGTTTTCAAGATTCCTTCATATTTTTTTGTTTATACATTCTCATCATGAAAGCTTACTCTGAACCCTGAATAGAATCTACAACCAACTCACACCTACATATGCTACAGCTAAAGCATAACACGGAAAAGCAGTAAGCATTTATAAAGAAAAAGTCAGTTGGGCATGGTGGTGCACACCTGCAATCCCAGGACTTGAGAGACTGCAGCGGGACTCGTAAATTTGATCTCAGTTTGGAAATTTAATAATTTAGCAAGGTGCTGTTTCAAAATAGAAATATTTAAAAAGACCTAGGGGTATAGCTTAGTGTGAAAACTCTGTGTTCACTCCCTAATGCCAAAATACAAGAAAGAAGTCAAATTGTCTGCAACTGAAAGACAAAATAACATAATAGAATTATAGAAGAAAATATTGAATGATGCTGTTCAGAATCAGTGATAGACAATAGGAGTGCAGGAATAAAATATAGAAAGCAAATGGTTTAATAGTGTAGAAATACTGGAGGACAAGATACGCTAGCATTTAGAAATGAGATTGATTAGAGACTTGCAGGGAAGATTTTAAGTCCAAAAACAGTAAGAAACCCACCCTTAGAAAGATATTTGCGGGAAGTTTGTAGTAGTATGAAGTGAAAAAAACTAGAAGTGAATTAACTTTTTTATTCACAAATGGGAATGTTTTATTCTCCTAATTTCTCCATAAGAAAAATGTACATTTCTTTTTAAATATTTTAATAAAATCTCAAAAAGTAAAAATAAAGATTTGACAAAGTAATTATTCAACATAAAACATTTTCTATACAAAAGAATGTGTTATTATTTTAAATGAGTAAAATGTACTTTTATAAAAAGTATAAATAGGATTGACTCTTTAAAAATAAAAAACCTAATAAAGTGGATTACCCATCCATTTATACCTCTATTTACTCATTGCTTATTAAATAAGTTATTTGAGATAATTATACTTTGTTATTTATTCTGAAGATCAACTGAATGAAACTGAGAAAAGCAGTAGGTAAAGTAATCCAAATTTGAACTATAGGTTAGACGTCAATGTCATTCTAGTGTTGTAATGCATACTCAAATACTTTCATTTCCATCGTATTAAAATATAGAAATTTAAAAAGCCAACAACCTGAAGAATAACAACCCTTACTCAAAGGGTATAGTTTCAGTTAGGAAAGCTGCATAAACTCTACAGGTCTGCGGTACAACACTGTGTCTGTAGGAAACTATTCTGCATCACACATTGAAGCTTTTAAGCAGGTAGAGTCATGTTACATGTTCTTAATAAATAAAATAACTTTTTAGAGCTAGAAAACATATGTATTCTTAGTCTTTCAATTGCCAATAAAAGCTGATCCAGCAATTGTCATGGACTATTCCCAGTCCTGGAAACTGGTCTGATCTCAGTGAAGATCTTACACACCGTTCAATTTAATAAAATCATTGTGAGTCACAACAGACCACCATGGAGACTGTGGCAGAAGCGAGGGCTCTAGGGCATGATGAAGGACTGAATCTGTGAATTTTGATGTCCTGAATGCCCACAGAGTCAACACAAAATGAGCAAGTCTATAATATGGAGTACATACCAATTCCAAAACCAAATGCCCAGCATCCATCATAGGTTCGTTATAGTATCTACCACAGTGTCAGAACTGGTGTTGTCACTGTGAACTAGTGTATGCTTTTCTGTGGATACCCGCTACACATTTTCACTGTACTTCCAAACGCACACTCGCTCACTCTCTTGACCTTTATATATCAGGTGTAATTACGGGCCTGCCACTGGACTTGAAGTTAGACACACAGTGAGAGACAAACTAACCCTGTCCTCATACAGCTTGCTTTCTAATGACAGAAACAGTTAATAATCTAATAGTGACATAAGCATAAAATCATAATCTGTGGTAAATAATGTAAAAGAAACCCACAAGACATCACGATAACACAGACTATAACACAGATCCTATTTTAATTAAAGTAACCACAAATCCAGAAGGAAGCTGCTCTTATAAATTGCAATATATTCATTTCAGTTCCTCTCTTGCTAGTTTTCTCTAATGATAGGTTTGAAAAGCTAACAATATGTGAACTAATAAGCTTTAAAGAATAGCATACTGAATTAGGAAATATATTTCATGCATTTAATTGTTGTGCTTTTGGCAGGCATGGTATAGTCTTATTTTTGTTGCAGTGGTTTACATGTACAAAATACATATAAAAGTATGTGCCACATAGCCTCCCTCTCATTTGCTGTTACTAAATCCCTGAACTTTCAGATACATTATTTTTGGGGTAATAATTATATAACTCACAGTCTATTTTTAAAAGAGTGATTTTTCTTGCAAAATACATAATGTTAAATGAGGATAAACACAGAGATAAAGTCTTCTAATAAAAGGATACATCTTATTTCCACCGAGGTAAAGCTGTGCTACACTCATGTTGTTAGGATATTTTATTTTTAACTTAGTTTTTTCAGAATAACTAAAGACCAATAGCCCAAATGTATCATTTTTTAGGAGATATGAGTGTTACTACAACTTTCTTAGTATATGTAAAAAATATTTTCGTTTCATTTTTCTTATCATTTCTAAAATTTATTAGATTATTTTGTAACTTCAGTAATGCTATTCTCTAATAAAAGTCTACAAAAATCACTCTGCTATCATACATATATATGTTAGTCAATAATATGTATATTGCCAGGATTTCCTAGTCAGGATTTCCTAAAATAACATTCTTTTTCATTAATCAGATCTCCAAGCAACTTTGTCTTAATATTAGTAATCTTCAGCATAAAATAAGGCAATATGAATTATTCATGTAATTTAGATGGAATGATAGTATTTTCTAATGGATTTGGATCCATTATTATAGCTATACATACTGAACCATACTACCAAGTACTCAGTCCTAAAGAATGAATGGAAATTTGGAAAAGTAAATTTCATTAAGGCCTGGGAGTGTGCACATGTCCATCACTGGCTTGTTATCAAAGATGCACAGCATTATTCATCATAGGGAAAATATAAAACTGTCTATGTACCTATCAATAATAGAATGTGTATCTAATTTGTAGTATATTCACACAACTGAAAAAGTCAAGCAGTAAGAATGAGCCTATTAAAAAAGGCATTAATATATGATAGCTTTCATGGACATAAATGAATGAAATAATCCAGACCCACACACAAAAAAATAATGTAGTATTTGCATAATATTGTTAAGGCTTCTGAGATTCTGGGATGGTTCTGTTCCTTGATTTAATGTTGATGACATGAAATCAGATTATGAAAATTCAGCTATCTGCTATTACCAGCTATTTATGATATGTAATAATTTGTCATGTACTATGTATTATTCTTCAATAAATATTTATAAACAAATGATTAAAGATATAGATCAAAACAAATAGCATCATTTCCATTACTGCAGCTCTCAACTCACTGTCTAACCTCAGTACCTCTGAGAAGAAATGGACGCAAAACATAACTACCAGCTTCCTTAGCCTTGGGTTTCACACTGCTTTGAAATTATGAATACCTAGAAAACAATAAACTCCTTTAGAATGTTATGCAAGAGATGTGTGTATTTTAGCCAAGTATCCCTTAGGAGCTAATCATATAGAGAAAGTTCCTTCAAGTCGCAGTTATAGTTGTGATCATTAAGCAACATATAGCAAGTAATCGCCACTCAGAAAATAACAATAGTTATGAGAACTTATAAAATTTGAAATTTGAAAGTATTAGATGCTCATCCAAATTTTTAAATATTATAAATGAACAGCATGCCTACAAACATCACCCAGTGAGATTAGAATTACAGGGAGTATTTGCCTGGCCACCCTCCCTGTGTCTGGGTATAAACTACCAACCTGTGGTTTGCAGGGGACTGTTACTTGGAGGACTGGTCTTCGTGGAGCCTGTGTCAGCTGACCTGTGTGAACGGCGAGGATCTCGGCTTTGGCGGAATACAGGTCAGATCTAGAGCAGTCATTATACAAGAGCTAGAGAATCAACATCTATGCCCGGAGCAGATGTTGGAAACAAAGTCATGTGATGGTGAGTGTCAACACTTCAGTAAATCTGTTCATTTTAGTTTTGTGTCAATATGCAAAAATCATAAGATAAAGACATTTCAACTGGGTGTGGTGGAATGTGCCTGTAATCTTGTCTACTGGGTAGGCTGGGACAGGAGCATTGTGAGTTGGAGCCAGCTTGCATAATAAATAAGACTCAAATAAAATATAAAATTAAAAAGGACTGAAGATGTAGTTCAGTGGTAAATTCCCTGAGTTCAGTCTCTAGTACTACAAAAAATAAACTTTTTTCTATTAAGCAAATCTTCTAAAATACCACTTAAAGATGAGAATTAAATCAATGGTAATATTCTCAAATATATAATTTTAGAAGAAGAAAAATCCTATCACCCATAATAAATTAGACAAAAAATAGGTTAGAAGTACATGTGATTTTCAGGTTTATGAGCTAAAGAAGGCTGAGACAGTTAAGATGCTTATAACAATACTTATACTTATACTTATTACAATACTTATAACAATAATTATATATAAATCTAACAGTATTTTCCATTTACTTAAATGATAAAAGAAAAGTTACAAACCCACACTAAAATAGGAGACTTTACTTGTCTCAGAAATTGGTAAATCAAGTTGTTGATAAGAATTAGCAATTTTAGCCAAGTGTGGTAGTACATGCTTATAATCCCAGCACTTAGGAGGGTGAGGCAGGAGGAGTACCATGAATTTGAGACCTGCCTATACTACATAGTAAGTTCAAGGCCAATTTGGACTACATAGCAAGACCTGGTGTCAAAAACCAAGAATGCAGGAAAAAAAGAAGGGAAAAAAGAAAAGGAAGGGAAGGGAAGGGAAGGGAAGGGAAGGGAGAAAAAAAGAAATGGGGTAAAATGAGTAATATGTGATATGCACTTGTATCAAAAACCCAAGCTAAATCTAAAACAAGTGTAAACTAATTTTTAAGAAAGTTTAAATAAAATAAATTAGCAGTTTTAATTTTAATGTACTTTGACACAGAACATGTAAGTTCATATATGTGTGTGTCTATGTATGTTTGTATAGACACAGATATTGCTATTCACTCAGTATTGACAACACGTGACACACTCAATAACCACAGAGAATCTTTTATTTACTTTTTCTTTCTTTAAAATAAAATACAAATCAGATGAGAGGGTTGCATTCAGGATGCTATAACTATAGACTGGATGAAGTGTGGCAAGTCTAAGCTTAGCAAACGTACTCTGGTGGACATGGAAGGTGGCTATGTTGGAGGGTTGGACATTGTCCAGGAACCAAACTTGTCTATCTTGAGAGGAGAAAATCAGCAAAAATAAACATGGTGAGAAAGAAAAAAAATTAAATACAAATAAAGTATCCTAGCAATCCAATTTTTAAAAAAATAAAAACAAATTAAGTGAGGAGAAAAGAGTAAGGAAAATCCTCCAAGCTCCTCTGATACTATAACCTTGACATTGAAACCACTCAATGAAATCAAACTACCTCTGATAATAAATGTCAAATCCCATAAAAATTATTACCTAAGAAAACAATAACAAATTTAATATATAATTGGTATCACGGCTAGTTACAACATTCTATAAATGTAAATTTACCTAAATATTAGAAAAATCTGTTATATTTCTACACATGAACAGCAAGCAGAATCTGAGGTTTAAGAAGAGTGCAGATTTCTATCCTCATTTACCAAAACTTGTGAAACAAATTTAAACTGGAAGAAAAAAATATACATTAAAATTTTTATGATAATTTATCAGCAAGTATTTGGAAGTAAGGAAGTTAAACATTATGATTTAAAAGCTAATATACTACTGAAAGTCTTACTTTTACAGAAAGATCCAATTATAAAATTATGTTTACCATAAAAATATCACTGTACAAGTAGAAATAAGTCTGAAAAAATGAAGGAAGTCATATAAGAAAAAATTATAAAATCTTATTGAAGGCAAAAAGACCTAAAACATTGATAAAATACTGCAGAATCACTGATAAAGATCTTCAATACAAAAGATCAATTTGTTATAAATTTTCCTATAAATTCAGTGCAATTTTGGCAGACAACTAAAATAACTTGAGAAATAGATGCTACTATTAACTTGGAGAGAAATGAGCCTAAAAATCGTAAGAGAAAGAGACAAATTTATTGACTTACATAGCTTTATTCAAGACTAATATCATAGATTTCTGTCAATGCTTAGTTATAAAGAATGATCATTAATAATAAAATAATTACACCAATTAAACAGGATAGAGAATCTCAGGAATGAATTCTCACATATGAGTAAATGGGAGAATGAAAGTAGAGAATGAGTGGGTGAATAATGTTGCCATAATTTTAAAT
>PVJX010014693.1:0-44277 GCA_004027295.1 Dolichotis patagonum | reverse complement strand
AAAAAAAAATGAAGTTACCCCTGTTACCCAGCTGGGAACTCTTAAAGATGGGATTCAAAACCGGCAGCTGGATTCCAGAACGCACTCCCTTCCCAGCCACTTCAGCTCGACTTTCCAGCTGCCCTTCCACAGCTGCACAGCCGGAAGCTTCCTCACAGACACCAAGCAGGTGGATTCTCTGTAGCTGCCATACTCAGTGCCAGCCGGACACACCTGTGAAAGCAGACAGCTCCGGCAGGGAATGGACCAGTTCACCCTCTGACTGAGTTTTCAGCACCTAAAAGGACATTTTTCATTGCCCAGGCTGCACGGAGACTCAAAGACACAATAAAGGAAATCAAATTAGAGCCTGCTTCTTTTGCTGCCAGTAGAGTACTGGCTTTTCTCCAATTGCTAATGTCTTTAGCTGGCTTTATCTATTCCAAGGGACAGTGATGAAGGCCAGTTCAATACGGAGCACAGTAGGTGAGTGTCTGACCCACCTGGAGAAGAGGGGGGTCGGGAGAGGGTAGACATTGACAGACCTGGAGGTCTTTTCCCAGCTTGGTCAGATAGGAACCTGCAATTCTTCCTCACCTTGCTGAGCCGCTGAAATGCAAACATCCCTGGTACCCTCTCCTGTGTGCATAGCACTTTAATGACCCTGCGGAGGTTTCAGTGCCCAGAGATTACAAATCACTTTTACCTATCCCCATCTGTCATCTCGAGGTGGGGACCATTATTCTTATTTTATATGTGAGTGTTTTACAGCTCACAAATCATTAGCAAAGCCAAGGCTGGCGTCTAGAGCTCTCTCCTCCAAGGCCAGTGCTCCCTGGATACAGGACAGGTCAGCATCTCTGATAGCAGAAGCTAAAAGCCTAGGACAAGTGAGGTTCAGGAGACGCACCAGGAAGAAAACAGGGCCAAGCAAGGTGACCACAGCTCCTTGCTGATGCCATGGCATAGCCCCAGGTGACACCACAGCATGTCTTGAGAGATGAGTAATGAGCTGGACCTGGAACCCTGCACTCTAGACCAGCTCAGCCACTGAGTCACTGGCAAATCACATTTCAGAGTCTCAATACTTCTCTGTGTAGGGAACAGGAGGGCCCGAGAGCTAAGACCCCTCAAGCTCTAAGCCTGAGTCATCCTTTAGAGCCAGTGCATGTGTTGCTATGTGACAAAGGGAGCTGACTAAACATTAGCCACTTCTACCCTTCTCGATGTCATCATCTTGGCTGTGACCCAGATCATTCCACATGACAACTGGAGTGTGCCCTTCACACAGCACTGCAGGAAGGTGTGGGGCTGGCTGGGCCGCCCGCCCATCCCCTCGGGTCCCATATTCCCTTTGCTGTAGTTCTAGCCAAATGACATCTGAAGGCCCTGCTTTCACTTATTTTTATTTTCCCACCCCAGCTCAGAATACTTTTGCCCAGTCATTCCTCAGAAAATCCAGGCCCCTCACAAGCTGTTTCCAAATATTGAAACACATTATGGCAGGCCACCAGCTCCATCTTATAATCAAATAGATAAATCATGAGGCAATTTCCTTTAGATTTTTTTAATAGGATTTCCACTCTTACCTCATTGCCTTGTCTGATGTTTACAGAAAAAGAAATTACTACTTTTAAATATATCTAATTGTGTTTTTTAGTCAAATAAAAGCTGACCAACTGCTTGAGTTGCAGGCCTCAGAATTCCGGGCCCATTTTCTGATGTTTGCAAAAGAAACTATGAGAACTTCATGAACACACAGAAATTAAATAGCATCCTCCTGAACAACCAATGGGTCACAGATGAAATTAAAGAAGAAATTAGACAGTTTCTACAATAGAATGATAATGACAGTAAAACATACTGGAACTTATGCAATACAATGAAAGCAGTTCTCAGAGGAAAATTTTTAGCAGTAAATACCCCTATCAGGAAAACACAGCAAGTGCAAATAAACAACTTAATAGTGAACCTCAAACTTCTAGAAAAAGAAGAGCAGGCTAAGCCAAAAGCTCATACAAGGAAGGAAATTATAAAGATCAGAGCAGAAATCAATGCATTGGAGATTAAAACAATGATGCGCAGAATCAATGGATCAAAAAGTTGGTTCTTTGAAGTAATAAATAAAATCAACAAACCCTTATCTGCCTTATCAAAAAAAGAAAAGAAAAGATTCACACAATTAGGAATCAAAAAGGTGAAACCACAACAAACCCACCAGAAACCCAAAAGCTCATCTATACCTACTTGGCAATTTACATTCTAGTAAGATGGAAAATTCTAATAAGATAGAAGAAATAGACAAATAACTGGATACATATGAACTACCAAAGCTGACTCAAGAAGATATAAAAACTCTAAATAAACCAATATCCATCAATGAAAATGTAATTAAAAACTTACCAACAAATAAAAGCCCACACCCTGATGGATTCACTGCTGAATTCTACAAGAAATTTAGAGAAGGCCTGACACCAGTACATCTCAAACTCTTTAATGAATTGAAAGGTAAGCAATACTTGAAAATTCATTCCTGGAAGCAAGCATTACCATGATCCAAAACTGTAGAAGGATCCAACTAAGAAAGAGAACTACAAAACAATCTCCCCAATGAACATAGACACAAAAATCCTCAATAACATACTGGCAAACAGAATACAACAAATCATCAAGAAGATTATAGACCATGATCAAGTAGGATCCATCCTAGGGATGCAGGGATGGCCAACGTATGTAAATCAATAAATATAATATACCATATTAACAGAGCTAAGAACAAAAATCATCTCAATAGATACAGAAAAAGCTTTTGACAAAGTCTAGCACCCATTGATGATTTTTAAAAATCCCTACAGAAAATTGGAATAGATGATCTTTATCTCAATCCAGTAAAATCCATCTATGACAAACCAACCATTAACATCATACTAAATGGACCAAAACTGAAAGCTGTCTCTCAAAAGTCAGGAACAAGACAAGGATGTCCACTGTCTCCATTCTTATTCAACATGGTTCTGAAACTTTAGCCAGAGCAATTATACAAGAGAAAGAAATAAAAGGAATAATGATAGGAAAAGAAGAAGTTAAATTATCATCATTTACAAATGACATGATACTCTACATAGGAGACACCCAAAAACTCCACTAAAAACTGCTAGATTTAATAAGCAAATTCAGTAGCATAGCTAGATATAAATTCAACACTCAAAAATCAATAGCCTTCCTATACACAAATAACAAACTCACTGAGAGAGAAATTAGGGAAACAACACCTTTCACAATAGCACCCAAAAAAATGAAATACCTAGGAATCAATCTAACAAAGGATGTAAACTACAGTACTCTGAAAAAGACTGAAGACAACATCAGAAAATACATAACCCTTGCTCTTAGGTAGGAAGAACCAATATAGTGAAAATGGCCATTGTTCCAATACTGTTATACAGATTTAATGCAATTCTGATAAAAAAAAAAAACTCAACAGCATATTTCACAGAATTAGAGAAAAAAATCCTAAAATTCATTTGGAACCAGAAGAGACCTAGAATAGCAAAGGCTATTCAGGGCAACAAAGGCAAGGCAGGGGGCACCACAATCCCTAACTTGAAATTATACTACAAAGCTACAGTGATAAAAACAGCATGGCACTGGCCAAAAAACAGACCTAAAGATCAATGAACCAGATTAGAAGATGCAGAAACAACTCCAGATACACTAAGCTACCTTATCTTTGACAAAGGTGCCAAACACACTCACTGGAAGAAAGACAGCCTTTTTAATAAATCGTGCTGGAAAAACTGACTCTATATATACCAAAGATTAAAACTGTACCCATATCTTTCACTATGTACTAAACTAAACTTGAAGTGGATTAAAGATCTAAATATTAAAATATAAACATTAAATCTTCTGGAAGATAGAATAAGTAAAACTCTTGAAGACACTGGTGTAGGCAAAGACTTTATGAGTAAAACACTAGTCACATAGGAACTATCATAAAGAATCAACAACCAGGGTCTCATATTATTAAAAAACTTTGGCACAGCAAGAGAAACCACCAACAGAGTGAAGAGAAAACCCACAATGTGGGAAAAAATATTTGCCTGCTGTTCCTCAGAGAAAGGATTACTATCGAGAATATATAAAGAACTCAAACAAATCAGATCCCCCAAATAAAAGATCCAATCCAAAAATGGGCATCTGAGATGAATACACTTTTCTCAGATGAAGATATACAAACAGAAAATAAATACATGAAAAAATATTCAACATCACTGGTCATTCAAGAGACACAAATTAAACAACACTAAAATTCCATCACCAGAAAGAATGGCTATTATTAAGAAATCAACCAATAACAAATGCTGGAGGGACTGTCAGAAAAAAAGGAACCCTTCTCCACCACTGGTGGGAGCATAGACTGGTGCAACCAATGTGGAAATCAGTGTGGAAATTCCTCAAAAAACTAGAATTGGAGGTCTCATTTACCCCAGCTATTCCCCTTCTGGGCATCTTCTAGAAGAATTAAAAACATCATACCACAGTGATATATGTACACCCATGTTTACAGCAGCACAATTTGTAATAGTGAGATCTTGGACACAATCCAAATGCCCATCAAATGAGGAATGGATAAAAAATATGTAGTCTTTTTATAAAATGGAGCACTACTCAGCCATAAAGAAGGATAAAGACTTGTAGGTAAATGGATACAACCTGAAACTATACTCGTGAGTGAAGTCTAATTTCTTCTTTAATTTCATCTGTGATCTATTGGTTGTTCAGGAGGATGCTATTTAATTTCCATATGTTTATGAAGTTCTTGTGGTTTCTTTTGCTATTGATTTCTAACTTCATGGGGCACTATAGTCTGATAATACACATGAGATAATTTTAGTTCCTTTGCATTTACTTAAGCATGCTCTCTGAGCTGGTATGTGGTCTGTTTTGGAGAATAACGTGTTTGGAGAAGAACGTGTATTCCGCAATATAACAGCCATTGTTTAATTCCTATCATCTTGTTTTGAGATCCTGTATCACTATTGTTTTTTGTTGGTGGTGTTATTGTCATTTTGCTTTTTTTGTTTTTTTTTAACACTTTGTGATTTTTCTTTTTCTTTTTAAAATAAAATAAATATTCTGATGTCACGGGATGGAACATTCTACTAAGTGGACATCTACTAAGTCCATTTGTTCAAAAGTTCAGTGTGCCACCACTCCCAGCTGCAAATATGGAATTGTTTAAAGCCCAATTTGCTTTTCTGTATCTAATTTTAATTTTTCCCTTTATTTGAATTTGATCTAATGAAGACTAATCTGTCTCTTCTAAATATAATACTTCCACAAAATTAAAAAACAAAATTCTTTCCAGTTCCAAGGCCACCTTCTTTGGCTTTGGGGGACAAATCTACTGCTCTCAAGGTTTCTGAGGACAAGGATGATGTCTAGGTCATTAGATTCCCCACACCTGTCAGCGCCTGGGTGCCCAACGCCATCTGCAGAAACATGAGGAAGTGAAAGTTGAGACACTGCATTAGAGTGGCAATGGCCACTGTTCTCCCTGAAGGTGGCCTGCGCGAGGGCGGGTCTCATGTCACCCTCAGCCCAGCCCCAGGAGACAGGCGTTACTGTTGTCCACGCACTGTGGATAAGAAGCCAAGGCTGGGATGGAACACAGATCTTCACTCTTGCCCAAACTCCTGGAGAGGGCTGAAAGCCGGGACTGACCCCAGAGCTGCAGCTAATAAGCAAGAGACACTTCAGATGCAAAGCAGCCTGCATTGTCCCATGCGGGTCAAGCCATGAGCTGAGCTATGATGACTGGAACAGGCCCCCGGCCCAGGAGGCCTGGGATCTCTGGGCCACTGGCAGCAGAGTCTGAAACACAAGTGGGGAAAGTTGGGTCTGAAAACAGACAATAATGCAAATAATGTATCTGTGTAAGGTACGTGTGTGTGTGTGTGGTATGTGTGTGCACTGTGTGGGTGACACGTGGGGAAGAAAAAGGCTATGTTCATTAAAAAGTTTGAAAACTAGAATATGCAATGACCAGGAGTTACATGGTGACCCCAGTCTTGGCCCAGCTCTTAGCATCTGAACAAATGTCATTAAGTCACTTAGGGCCCTGCACTAGTTTGCTGTGAAATGAGATTCTTTTGCCCTCCTAAAGGAACTGAGAGGAACCATGAAATTCAAGAATAAACTGCTCTTAAAGTCCCCATAAGTCTTCGCTGTGCTGAAGAGTACAGGGGTAAAAAGGAAAAGTAGTAGTCACTCAGGAGAAGTTTGAATGGGGGAAGCAGACATATAAAACTAGCTCTAATTTATGCAGAAGGAAAGATGCACAAGAATAATGAAAACTAGCCCTTCTTGAGCTCCATACTACACAGCAGACTAAAAGATGTTCATCTCACAACTTTATATGGTGTTAGCAAGCCCATTTTGCAGATGAGGAACATTTAATCTTTCCCTCAAAGACACATCAGTGGTAAATGGTACAGCCAAGCTTAACCTCACACCTGTCTATTTTATTACCTCCCTGTACTGTTTCCTTGAGAGACCCAAGATGCAAAGTGCACAGAGATGGAACTTTTGCCCCCAACTCAGAAAGGAAGTGGCCAAAAAATAGATCACTTCTAAAACTGTGTCACTTTAGACAATGTGCAAAGTCCCATGGTTGTTATTGGTGTGTGTCTGAGCACAAACTCAGACAGAGGTGCAAAAGTAAAAGAGGGGCACGCAAGGGCAAGATGTGAAAGCAAACACCAGGGAGCCCCCTTCCTGCACATAGCCCTGGACGGGTGCCCAGTGAGTAATGTCAGACCACATCAGTGCCAGAGAGAATGGGGAAAGCTTGGCCTGGCTAGAGCTCAGACAGAAAAACACTACTTTCCTTTTTTATTTTTATTTTTTCCCCTCCCTAATCTTCTTTCACTTCCCCTAAAGCCTTAACCAAGCTTAAGACCATGAGCGTTCAGGGAACAAAGTGAAGCCCATCTGTTGAGGCAAGAATTTGCCAGACTAAAGTAAAAGGTCAATTTGGCTCTGACGATAGCATAGCATTTAGATGACCCTAAATACTTCCCAACTGAATGAGCCAAAAATAACTGCATTACTGTGAATCATGACTCCAAAGGAGAAATGTCAGGAATTCTCTGTAAAACAGATCACGACTGCACTGCTACTACTGAAAAAAATGAAATAACATAATGGGTCTGTCTCTTTGGAATACGCTTGTTCCAAAAACTACATAAAAATAATCATAACCATCTTGTTCAAGGAGGAAGACAGACTACCTCTGTTTTCAAAGATTTTATTTCTTTTATTGTAAGACATATAGATAAAAACTTGCATATTTTGAAAAAGATAGAAAATGGTAATAAAATGGACATTTTCCTTATTAAGAAATATGTTCATAAATATGTTTTTATCAAATGTTAAAATGGTTATTTTGCAAATAATAATAAATAGAGCAGAGCTGTGATGTACAAGGGTCAACTCAAGAGTACAGGAAGTTTTTATGTTACATGTTTTATAAAAATTCAAGCCTTAAAAATTTGGCATTTTGCACTTCAGGTTATGAATAATTCAGACTTTTAAAATATTTTCACAATGGCTCCAGGATCTCAAAAATAACAAAACATAAAAGATGGTTTGACTGAGTAGGATTTGATGAGAATAATACTCCCCAGATAAAAAAGTATTAGACATATAAGTAAAGATACAGTTTTCGAACCTATAAGTGGTACACATACTGGTTCCCAATCCTACAAATCCCTGTGGGGAATGCACAACAATTATTAGCGAAGCTTTAGTTTCCAGCATGGTCCATCGTTTCTTTCTTTTCACAGTTTGATGGAGCAGTAATAGTTGTGACAATGATGAGCCGAGTTCTGCAGTTCCAGCTCTAGGAAACAACATACGCAGGCAGCTCTCTTCCGCGGAGCAAGCCCTAGGACAGCTTTCCTATGCCTCTTTATGACCCAGTGGCCTCCGATGCACATAGAAGACCCCTGGGTAAAATTTCAGTGATGAATCTTCTAGGCATTCTTTCCTAAGCTCCAATTCTTTACTATCCAAAGGAGAGAGGAAACTCTTGTGAATACCCAATAGATCCGGTAACGAGCGTTGGGCATCCAAGTAGCCACATCAGGCTTTTTCCTATAAATAAATACTGACGTCTGCGAACATCTTTCATTTCCCATGCA
Source organism: Dolichotis patagonum (assembly GCA_004027295.1). Lineage (NCBI taxonomy): Eukaryota > Metazoa > Chordata > Mammalia > Rodentia > Caviidae > Dolichotis > Dolichotis patagonum. The sequence goes on along the minus strand of PVJX010014693.1, from coordinate 36,091 downwards.
TTTTGTTGCCCATGAGGCTGACATGTTAGTTCTTGGCTGCAATGGGGGAAGCCACATCTAACAATACTTAGGTATCCAATCTAATATAGATTACTGGTCCCAGTGGCCTTTGACGACGCCCATCAGAGGACATCTGGGTGGTCCCGGCTGCCTAGAGCACAGAGAGGTCGTGGCAAGATTTGGACTTGAGCTTGAAGGCCATGTTCTTGTTGTTTTTGGCCACGATCTTGCCCCAAAAGCGCCTGGCTTTCCTGGGGATGCTCTCTCTCCGCTTCTGGTAGGCCAGCCTCCGCTCATTCTTCTCCTTGCTGTCCCTACGAAGGCGGACCTGCCTCACAATGCCCTCAAACAGCTCCTTCACGTTGTGCTGCACGGCCGCCGAGGTCTCAATGAATTTGCAGTCGAACACCACCGCACACGCTCGCCCTTCTGGTGAGGGAAAGGACAGAGGAGACTCAGGGGGTGTGCAGAGTGTGATCGCACGGCACACGCGGCCATGCTGTGTAAAACTGCACTGGAGCAACACTAGCCCAGTCAGATATGCTGCAGATGAGGAGCCCACTAGGACACACACCCTCCCAGGGCATGAGTCTTCCAGCAGGATCCTGGAAACAGGAGAGATGGACTTGAGATCTGCTCCATCACAAATGCCCTATGTGAGGATCCAATGTCTTCAAATACAGTGCTATCAATTACAACAGCAAAGCTATACCCTTAACTTCACTGATTATAGACTTATTATGGGCCAAGAACTAGGCTAAGTTCTTTATTTTCAATGTTCATAACAATCGTGAAAAATAAATTATGACCCCCATTCTAACAGATGAAGAAAATGGGGGGGACTTTTAAAAACTTGAGGGCATCCACACAGCCTAAATGTGATAGTGAATCCATGCCTTTTTAATTCTCAAGCCAGACTCTTTCTCCTGACTCAGTTTCCTCAATAAGAAATTAGAATTCTACTACTTGGCTTTCCTCTCTTTAAAGAAAAAAATCCATGATAAAATATTTTGGGGGAAAAAACAGGAATTTCACAAATACATTTATATCAAATTATTCAAGCTTTTGTGGGAAAGTCTTAAGTTCAAACATTTGTTTGCGTTTAAGAAGTGACTATACAGACAATGATGTCCCAGCAGTAAGACATTCCCTACTAGCTAAGCACATTGTCTTCACTGGGCCTGTTTCCTCCTGAGCAGGGCCTGGCAGTGCTGGATTTTATTTTTCCAGCTGTACCAGGGACAATATCTATACTAGGCCAACAAAATCTCAAGGGCCCTAAAATCACTTGGTGGCCCTCTCAGCAAATAGGAATTAACCTTGAGTTAATATGACACAATATGAATGACACCACATGATTGATGATGTAACTGAAATTTAGGAAACAAGGGGTGGTGGAGGAGCAGGGTAGGAGGGTACACTATGTCCAGACTTTAGAGGGATCGGTGGTAGCTGGTGTTGAGAAATTCTTCCCACAATTCCCCTAAATCATAGGTCCCTATCCTTCTTACATAGTTGCTCTGTTCTCTTCCTAAACACTTGAGTTCTTCTTGTAGAATGAAAGGACAAAGAAAAGCCTGGGGGTGGCCAGTAAATCCCTGTGTGTGATCTCTTCTTAAAAGAATTCCAGGAAAGAATTCTGGGAAAGCTCACCTTGGGAGCCAGAAGACTGAAACTCCACAGGGACCAGATGGATAAGGCAGCATGGCCAGTAGGGAGACTAGGACTGTAGCAGTGTTAGACAGTCCCCATACAACTCCATGCAGCACTGTAACAAGGCTGTGGTTACAGCTTTGGGAAAGAAGGGAAGCGCTCTTGTGTGCAGGCAAGTGCATGTGGTCCCAGGGTGATTGCTATGGTGTGGCACCAACCACCTTACCTGATACAGACACTTCCCGGCACCGCACCAGGTCGCTTTTGTTGCCAACCAAAATTATAGGAATGTCCTCTGTCTGCCGAGCCCTTCGGAGCTGGATCCGCAGCTCCGACGCCTTCTCAAAGCTCGCCCGGTCCGTGATGGAGTAGACAATCAGGTAGGCGTCCCCGACCTGCATGCAGTGCTCTTGGAGCCACTCATTCTCCCCCTAAAGGGACAGAAAGATCTTCCATGAGCTCAAGTCAGCCTGGGAAATGAGGTGGACAGAAAGGAAGAAAGCCACCTGGGTCTCCCCAGAATGCATGGTCTTCATGTCTACAGGATGACTGAGGGCTGTAAAGACTGTTAGTCTGCATCATATCTATGGCCAAATTTGTTTCTTTCCAATTCCCTCTACAGCTTAAATTGAAAGGTTACATAGCTGCTGTACCTACTAATAGCATTTCTGTCCAAGCTACCCCAAAATGGGCCTCTTCTGACTTTCTAAAAATTCCTTTTGCCTTTCCAAAGGGATAAAATTAAGAATCCTTTTGTGTGAATAGGAGAATTCTCAGTAAACAGAAAGTCTAGCATATATGCTAAGACATCCAAAAGCAAATGTTGAAGACTAGTGTTAAGAATGTCAGCTTCATACACGATGGTTTTATGTGGCTGAAAATATCGTTCCTGCCTGTTTGAACCTTCCCTAAAATAAATACACTTTCTGTGATTTTATTTTTTAGTAGAACAAAGGGCAAAGCACTACAAGTTGCTTGCCATTCAGAGCTCATCTGTGAATGACCCACTCCTTAGAATAGTCTTGTTTTTCAGAAGTAAATGCTTTTAACCCAGGAAAGGAACCCATCTCATCTGTAACAGCCACTATGTAAACAAGGTCACCCTGGCACCAGCCTGTTGAAAGGCAAGCCCTACAAATATTCTCCAAGAGCATCAGCGCTGCATACCTTATTTTCCCACATATCCAGGAGGATAATTGTGGCACTTTCCCCATCAACAATCAGGGTACGCTCATATGTATCTTCTAGAAAAGAAAAAACATTGATATTAGAGTCAGGGGAATACTGACACTTTGACATAAGAATGTCACAGAGAAAGTTATGCCAGAAAATAAACTTACTAAATATGCAACTAATTATGCAAAGATACAGATATTTATAAAGCTAAATTACTAGTCTTGTCATCTTCAACAAATATGATGCATATTCCTCCAGTACTAAGATCTCTCAAATTGCTTGAATGAAAGTCACTCATTGCCACCATTCTTGGAGCTTTTATACAGGGAAACCATTTATGAGGATAAACTCACTTTAGAGCTTTTGACTCATTCAACAGATGAGGCTCTGAGTAAGCACTAACTGTGAGCTCCATTTTCATGCCCTTTACTCGGAAGTCCATTGTGCCTCTCAGCGGGAGGTTCCTGAACACTCACCGGTAATTTCAGGAGCTCTGAGTATAGAGATCCGTCCCCTCTTTGGGCCAGCACAAGAAAAACATCTTGTGCCTAGCTCTCTTCAGGCTTACTTTTCTTCCTTTAAAATAAACATTAACATGGTTCCCTAGGACTACCTGGGCTTGTTTTTCCATCTTGAGTAGCACAGAAGTGCACCCCCACCCCCACCATCCCCAGCAATGGAAACTTTCCTCCCTGATTGTGAGCTCATATTGAGTGGAGGTGAAGGGTGAGCACAATGCAGGGAGTCAAAGCCACTGCAGCTTGGAAAACTCGGGGGGGGGGGGGGGGTAGAGTGTCCTGGGATTTCCACAAGCAGGATTCCCATCAACCCTGTACAACTGAACCCTGTCCTGTTTTCACAGTGAGGTTTCCTGTTTTGAATTCCGCTATTTAAAAGTAACGACTTTCTTAGTGATTTATCATTTTTCTTCTTGGTCCTTTTGCCTAGAATCTCTTCCCTCAGATATCTGCCAAGGATTGTTCCTTTCTACTTTCTAGGGAAGGTGTCCCCTGGCCATCAATTCAAAACTGCAACACCTCACCCTCCCCAAAATTCCTCACCCCTGTCCTGTTTGTGTTTCTTTGCACTTACTGTCACCTAATATGCAATACATGAAAGTTATTTTATTATTTGCTTCTCCTGTTCCCCAAAGTGTTAGAGCAGACATTTGCATCTATGCTGGACCCCAGGAACCACGACAGCACCTGAAATAGCTTAACTGCTAATTTAAAATGTGTCCAGAGAATGAATGAATGAATGAATGAACCAAGGAATGATAAACACAGCATATAGCTGTGAGCATGGCAAATGTGAATCAGAACCTGGGTTCCATCCCCTATTAATTATGTGGCACAGGACCACTTATCTCAGTTCCCTGCAGCTCAGTTTTCTTGGTCTGTGAGATGGAACTGACAACAGTACCCACCCCTTGGAGCTGAGTGACAACCACAGGTCTGGAGCCTGGCGCACAGTAAAATTTCATGTTGGCTGCTGTCCTCACTTGCTCAGATGAGAAGCTGGCCCTTGCCACACTCACGTTCCTACTCCAGGGAAATCCTAGCTTCTGAGTGCTGTGGGGTGGGGAACCAGGCAGAGGAGGGGCCTTTCCAACAGTGAGGGGTTCATGGAAACAATTCTTCTGGTTCAGTGTTTCCTTACCCAGAAACTGAAAGGGAAAGGAAAAAACATATGGACAGAAGAGAACATTAACCAGAAGTGGCCCTGTCTGTATCTGTCCATTTCCCGCCTCCTGAAGTGTCCTTCTTCTTGGCAGAGGAAACTGCTTCCCCAGGGGATTAGAAGCCTATGGTGTCCATCCTGCTTCTGTGTCCACAACAGAGTGTGCGGTGAGATCGAGGCCGCAGTGGGACACAGTCCCAAAGGGCAGGGCTGGGCCTCAGCGTACACACTTACACAGGCCCAGCCTGGCAGGGCTGACTGCCCTGGGCTACCAGAGTTTTCATCTTTTTACTAAAACCCCTCCCTGCACCCAGAAGTCTCAGGAGAACACTTCTTCTGCCCTCAGCCACCACTCCTCACTCAAAAAACATGTGCAGGGCATTTGCTGAAGAGACCCATAGTTCACATAGCAACACGCTGTTCCAACAGCTGAGGGACAACGAGAACCCTACTTTCTCTAACAGAAATAAGAAAAGTCTAGAGAAAAAGGGCTAAGAAGTACAGCTGTAGAAACAACTGTAGAAACAACATGTAGAAACAACATGCTCTGACATTCTGGAAGTTTCCTGATGGGATCATTCTACCTGGCCTGACCTCTGCACAAAAGCCACTGCGTTAGAGATGTGGGGACCTAGAACGCTACATCTATCTCCGCACCTTGCGTGTCCCCTCCCTCCCAAGCAGGCGGCTGGTTTAGGTCACCTCTGGCTGCGCCCCCAAGGACTCTCCCAACACACAGTGCATCCTGTTGGGTGGCCTCCTGCTAACCAGGTGCTTGTAACCAGAGCTCAAGGCTTCTCTACCTCTCTTGGTTGTCAGCTCATATTTTAGTCTTTTCAAATGTTAATCAGGTGAGGGAAAGGAAAACCAAAGAACCCCAACCTCTAGGGGAGCTTTTTGAGATTTACTCAGAGTTAGAGAAAAGGACCAGGCCTATCAGCCTGTGCAGCTGGCTCTTCAACTGTGGTCTGAGCACCCACATACCCTGCTAGGCTAGAAAGCCACTCGGTGTAGGAGGCTCTACGGGGGCCTCTTCCCTGGACCAGCACAGCTGGGTCTGTCTTTCCTTATCTGATCCCCCTGACAAAACCTCCTTCCTTGATCAAACTTGCACCAGCCTCTGACAACCGTCTCCTGCACCCGGCTTCACCTTGAGTTCCATGTCTGCCCTTGTACAGTCCTGTTTATAGTGAATCCTGCCAGAACCCTGCTGAGTCAGTGTAGAGAGAATTCCCCACTCTTACCGTGATATCTGATCCAATTCCTCATCTCCCACCTTTGAGATCTAAGTCCTTGGCCTGACTTCACCAAGAATCCTATTGTTGGTTTAGCAAAAATCCCCCTAACCTTGATGTCCTGTCTTAGTAATTTTCCATCCACAGATCTCCCCAACCTGCTCCTTGGCTGTAAATCACCACTTATTCTTATTGTATTTGGAGTTGCGCCCAATCTCTCTCCTATTGCAATAGCCCTGATGCCTACTGCATGCACCCTGAATAAGGTCTTCCTACCACAGAATTCTTTCCTTGATATCCCTTGTGCCTGGAGGCCTCACACCCAAACCCGGTTCACGTGAGGGGGACCCTGCACAGGTGTCTCACGCTGCAGCGCTGGGAGGCTCTGAGGCTCCAGCATCACCCACCCACCCCAAACCCTTTCACTTGGTTTCAGCTTGCAGGCCCCAGGGGGTCCCTGGAAGAAATGCATGCTCTAAGACACTGCCCTCTTCTCTCCTCACTCAGATCTCCTCTGAACATGCTAAAGGGCCCAAGTAACAGTGATGGGGTGGGAAGGGGAATGGAGACAGGCCAGAGGCCAAGAGAAATAAAACCACAGTTCTGGACGTTAAGCTCATGGAAGGGAAATGGTGCCTCTCCAATTGGCAGTAAGCAATATCTATTCTGCAGTTCCTATGTGCCAACACCGTGCTATTCACATGCTTAATGTTTAATCCCTGTAACGGCCTAGAGAGTCACCCCAGCTGTACTCATGAAGAAGCCTCGGGGTTAAGTGGCTTCAGTTAGAGCATCCAAGTAGTCTGTGTCACAGCAGGTCTAAGTCAACATGATGGGTCCAAGTGAAAGGCTCTTTCCTGTACTTCCCTGTATAAGTTCAGACCCCCTTTTTGCCTAGCTCAAGATTCCAAACTCCTGCTTGTCCTTAGAGTCCAGCTCACACATCACCTCTTCCATGAGGCCTTCTCTGATTTCCATACCCAGAACTCTTTTCTCCTCTGAATTTCACTTTCTCACTGTACTTTCTCCATGTTACTCTTTTAAGACACTCATCATGCCCTCGCTGGATTTACATTTGGTGTCTCTCTGACTTCCTTGCACTGTGAGCCCCTCTAAGGACATGGCCCAGGACTCTGCACAGCCTACAGGATACCATCAAGTTCAGTAGTGTATGCTCAGTATCTGCTTAGGAACAAATGGATGGATGAGTGAATGTATAGATGGATGAATGAATAGCATTATTCGGAGCATTATTACGGAGAGTCATAAGATTATTGCAATAATAACTGTAACAACATCCATCTTTATTAGGACAGACAATGATGAAAATATTGTGTAGATTTTTTTTTCTTATGATTAATGCTGGAAAGAAAAGACAATGCAGGGGTGTTAACTGGAAAATCTTCCTCTAGGGAAACATAAAGCCAACTCATGATTCTAAACAGTACCTACAATATAAGGGATATGATTCTCAATGGTATAAATTAGAGCACAGATGGGTCATTCAAGATGTTTCTCATTGCCAGAGACTCAGTTTAAAGAGGTAAGGCAAAGATCCTTACTCTCTCCTCTCCCTGTCTTTCAACAAAAACCTGTCCCAAATAGAGAAGTCTACTTCTCAAATTCCAGATAGGAATTGGTCTTAATTCTCTATGCCTACGAGATATCGTCCTCTGGATATACACTATCCCATTCTAATGGACAAAAGTTTCTGAAAGTCTATTGTTCTCTAACTGTGTTTTCTCCTTCTTAAAAACAAACAAACAAAAGCCCAGGCATGGTGGCACATGCCTGTAATCCCAGCACTCTGGAGGTTGAGGCAGGAAGACTGCAGGATTACAAATCCGAGCCCAGCCTTGAACTTAGTGAGATCCTGTCTCAAAATAAAAAATAAAAAGGGCTGGAGTGCAAAGGCCTGGAGAAAACAAAAGGATAAAGAACAAGTACTAGACTCACAGTTCATCTCTTCTTTATGTCAATGCTCAAGGCACTTTCTTCTTACTTAGGTGTTTCTTTCAGCCTGCTCTGACACTGAACCACTGACCCTGAGCTTCTTACTTGGAGGACACAGCGCACCCTGTCCACCTCAGATCCCCCAGAGCCACACCGACTGCTGTGCTGTGTACTAATAGCACTTGGACCTTAAATCCACTGCAAGGGAATTTGGGTTTGCATCTCAACCATACTATGTATAGGTCTTTCAACCTGGGAAAGTCTCTGGACTTTGTAAACATCCAATTCATCACTTGTAAAATATTGGTTCCATTCTTATATTACCAAAAATATATGTGGTGAATACAGCACATAGCAGGTGTCCCATAAAGGGAAGGATGGGAGAATGGATGTCCCACAAATGGGAAAAGTACTGAACTGAAGTCATAAAATCCTAAATTCTAAAGTCGGCTGCCCCATGGATGATTCTATGTCAGCCACCTGGTCTTACTGAAACTCCATTCACTCATGAGTACCAGAGTTTTGTGAAGATCAAAGTAAACAACAGCAAATATAAGACACCTAATAAAGTGTCCCCATTGCAAATGTCCATTACAAATGTCTCTCCCGAATGTCATATTTTCCTTCACTTCTAGCCACAGCCATCCACCAATGAATGGATCTTCACTAAGAGACTCAACTATCCCACACTGGTCCTACTTCTCCTTTGACTCTTGCTTAGCTATAGCTCCTGGGATTTTAGAAGTGCAGAGAGAAATTAATGTTACATCAATGAGTCATGATTTATAGCTCAGCTCCTGAGCTGCTTCTGAAATACTGAACTCCCTGACACTGAGACAGTTAAGAAGAATAAAACCTTTCAGTGAAATGGGCTACTGTCAAGACAGGATTCATACACGCTGAGTGGGGACAAGTGAGTCACCACTAAGTCATCTTCCTACCCTGGAGTCTGTGATTCAGTCATATGTTACCTCTGAGAGCACAGATAGACCATGTGACTTAGGGAAGCACTGGACAGCACTCCCTTCATGTTCATAGCTGTAAATGGGGATACCTGGCCACCCTGCTCACATATAAGACAGCTGGACACTGAATGGATCCATTGGCTTCTAGGGTCCTCATATCAGTCACAGCTAGAAGGCTGTACTTCACTTGTTGTTGAGGAATATATCAAGAGATAATGTCACCTCAAAACAGCTTTGAAAATAGGAAAGCCTTCAATAAATAAATGGCATAAGTCTATAGAGGGAAAATTATCTTTAAAAAACTATACATAAAGTATTCTACACAAAATATTTATCATTTCATTTCAAATTTTTAAAACCTATTGTACTATTCCAAATGCAGATGTTGAACTAACTTATACCTATAAAAGTATCTAATGTTGATAGAAATAAACCATTAAACTCTCCTAATAGTTTTTTCAATTGGTTTGGTTCTAAGACCAACCATGGAAAGGCTACATCTACACTGAGCTCCTGGAGTGGATCCAGGTCAGAACTGGCCAAAGCCAGGAGTAGGAGCCTTTCCTCTGGCTCTGTCCTCCTTAAGCAGCCTCCCCTGGGGGCGTTGGCCTGAAAGTCTCTGAAATTCCCTTTATGGACCAGGTTCAACAGATCTTGGTCTCATCTACAGACATTTCCATGTCTTGTCCTGGGAGCCTGTGCCAGGCCTTTCTGGGGACTCCATTTGCCCATCCAGTGCTTAGAATTCACAACCTCAGCCCCCAACTCTGCAGAGAAATGACCTCGCTGTCACTGCCTGGATCACTGCCAAGGTCAGAAGCCCCTAGGGGCTGGGCCACCTACCTCCCAGCACCTCACAGTCGCTGTCCATGCTGTCATGCACACCTGCAAAGATGTTGGCCAGGGTGGACTTGCCTACCCCCTGCTCCCCTATGAGCACCACTCGGTAGTAAGTGTTCCCCGACTCGGAGGAGATGACGGAGTCTGTGGAGTCGGAGGACCAGCTCCTGCGACAGTGGTCCTCGGGGGTGGCCGAGTGGCGGTTGTGATGGTTGTACGGGTGAGGCTCTTTCTGGACCATCAGGTGCCTGCCATCGGCTGGGATGCTCCAGCGCTGCTGCTGTGGCTGCATGCCCACAGTGCCCTGGCGCATGGTGACGTTATTCAGAGTCATCGTGGGGTCCTAGGGAGCAGAGCAACCAAGATGCCAGCATTAGTAACCATGAGGGAGAGCTCAGGAGACTCAAACACACGGTCCATTATCCATCTTAGCATCTTAGCATCTTAGAACGAAGGCAACGATCAAAGCCCCCAAGCCCCAACAAGCCAGGCTTTCAACTGGGCACACACACACATGCACACAGTATTAGTAACCAGTACATCCCGGCAAACTATCATTTGCATAGAGAAAAAAATACCATTAATATCGCCCACTTTCCATAGGCTTGCTTCATCCTCAAATAACCCTCGGACTCCCCACTCAGAGCTGGCACAGGGGCAGCTGGAAGGAACCCACAGTCTGCAGAGTCAGCTGGAAGAGCAACAAGTCAGTGCCGCTGGGCCCGGCTGGCCAGGTTAGCTGCTCTTGTCTAAACATGGCTCTTACTTGTGCCAGCATCTTGCAGGCTTTTGTGCCTCAGTTGGAAACACGTGGTAATGACATCACTGCCCCTGGCTGGACTGGACAGGGCTTAAAACAACTTCCATGTTTAGTAAAGTCGTCCTGATATTCTTAGGTTGCCCAAAAAGACCATTATGTGAGGAGTAGGGGTGATTTCAGTGGGGGGGTTCATGCCTCAGCTCTGGCTTCCTGTGCATAGGTACTTCGTTGAAAACACCCTGGCCCACGCCCCATCATTCCGGCAGGAAAATGACCTGCTCCCATGCAGACCCGTCAGATTTAGAGGGAAAGCCTTCACTCTCGGCGCACCACATCCACTCTGGGTTTCCTTTAACTTCAACTCAGAGCTCCAGCTCCTCAAAGCAAACCAGAAGGCCCAAGACTCTCCTAAAAATGACACTCAACAACTTGCTTCAACTTTCGCCTTGCAAGACTGCTCCACCGGGCACCAAAATCTGCTCCCAGACTGCTTGACATGTAGTGGAATCGCTCACACTTTAATCAGCAAGACCCGCGCGTGGCAGCGAAGGACACACAGACCTCATCCCCACACCCCGCACCGGAATCGGGGACCCCAACCGAGTTTGGAGACCGAGAAGTAGCCCCTTCGCTGGCCGACGTGCAGCAAACCAGGTCAGCACAGTGTCACGGAGGGCGGACCAGGGGCCTCCCGGAGCTGAGCCCAGCCGAGCCGGGAGTCTGCAGGTGAGGTGCCCATCCTTCCTTGGAAGCCTGCGGCGCCCGGCGCAGGGTGCGCGCTCCAGGCGCCCCAGGCTCAACTTGGAAAGTTCCGGGCCGGGCACGCCCCCTCCCTGCCCGCCGCGCTAGCAAGCACCCCGATGCCCCCTTACTCGGCTTGGCCGGGCCTGCCGGGTCGGCTCCTGTGCGCTGGGAAGCGGGGCCGATGGCCTGGAGCTCCGGGGCCGCGGTCCGTGCTGGCGGGCAGCGCTCAGCCCGCGGTTTATAGCGAGCGCCGGGACCGCGCCGGGCTTTTCCGTGACGTCACGCCGCGGGCGGGGCGGCTCTGCGGCGGTGGGGGCGGGGGGCGAGCGCGGCCGTTACTCGCAGTCACGTGACCCCACTCCCCTTACCAAACAGATGACAGTTCAGTCCTGGGTTTACTTATTTTATTTTTACCAGGTGGACACCGGAAAATGGAAAAAAAAAAAAAAACCCACTTAGTGTGATTTAATCGCGCTTCCCGGGAGAGCACTCGCGAGCCGTCTGGATAAAAGATGGGGACTCGCACAGGTTTGCGCGGCGAGCCCGGCTTTGCAGAGGAATCGGAGACGGGGGCCCCTGCAGGTGCCGCAGCTTCCCCGGGGCGCGGGGCTGTGGAGAGCGACCCCGCCAGGGCGCCCCCTTCGCCCCGACCTCCGGGAAGGCGAGGCGCCCGCTCTGGCAGGGCCCAGAGAGATGGGGCCAGAACGGGGCGAGAAAAGGGGACGAGACCTTGAAAAGGGCAGTTTTGAAAAATAACTGAATTAGGATCCAAGTAGTGTGCCAGGCGTCGCCAGCCCTCGGCGCGGGGCCAGGGCGCTGAGGCTCCTCAGTCAGAAAGTTTAATCGCATCCCAGGAGCAGCAGCTCCAAAGCGGGCGCCCTGCAAGGCTGGGTCCCCGGCCTGGAGCCGCGGAGGGGGCGCTCAAGCGCAAGTCCACACAGGCCCCGGGGAATGAGGGCACTGGCTCGTCGCTGCTCCTCCGGCTTGCCGGTTACTGAGCACTTCCGGGGACCCATACTTGGTGCTGTTAGGCCTGCAGACACCCTGCTCACACGAAGTGGACGGACTGCTGTGCCCACCGCATCGGGGAGGACGGTGAGGCACTGCCAAGGACTGTCCAGAGTCAAAGCACTACTGTACGTGGCAGGGTCAGCCTTCGAAACCTGGTGTGTCTGACACCTGCTCTGCACCACCAAGCAAATGGGCTCAGTGACCTCTTTCTGGGTACATGGGCATTTCCAAGACGCTGTGTTTGGAGACAGCGTTGGCGTTTCCAACATGCGCATCTGCTTTGCCGGCCAGCTTCACCCCTGGGTTGGCTGGTGGCTTCAGGAAGCAGCCAAAGGCCCCGGTGTCCATTACAGTGGCTGGACTGTGCGTGACTGAGTCGATGCTCTTGTCCTGCAGGACGTGTGTGCTTCTGGGATTATCCGAGTGACCAGCTGCTGAGACCTGCAGGCCCCAAGCAGGGAGAGCAACGACCCTTACAGCCCCACAGCCCCGTGGTCTCCGAGGTCCAGCCCAGCCCCCTACTCATTCTCTACATAGAAAGCCATGCCCAGGGGTGGTGATCAGTCCACGAAGGGATGCAGAGCTGGGACTAGAATTCGGGTCATAATTTCCTGGAAAATGCCCTTCACCTCTGTCAAGTTTTTTGGGTTTTTTTGTTTTTTTTTTTTTTTTTTTCTGGGCTTAGCTAGGAGGGAATGGCTGAAGATGTGGAGATAAGAAAAGGAGAGGTAAATTTGTAAATTACCTGCTTTTCAGACGTGTTCATGCTTTTACCTTGCTGAGCCTTTATCCTATCAGTGGGTCTCAACGAAAACATTATGGGGGCGAAAACTAAGAGTAAATCAGCGTTTATAGCCTACCACATAGTCTGTCAGTTCTATTTTTTCACGTTGATAAGAATCTCTCAGTAATAAGAGTCTAATTCTGTGTCGAGGCAATACCTACTACGAACTGGTTTCCACTGCCTTATGTAAAACATGCTAAAGGAAATGAAAGTAAAGATTGGGGAGAGGAAAGTGCCACCGCAATGCTGTTTGAATAAATTTTAAATTTTTTGTCCTCCAAGAAACCAGAAGAAGATAGATGAGAAAATGACTACTGAAGGAGAGTCTGGACTATCCTAGTTCTCCGGGAGGCTGAGGCACGGCAAGTTGGAGCCCAGCCTAGGCAACTTAGTGACTTAGTGAGAGCCGGTCTCAGAATAAAAATTAAAAGGGCTGAGGGCACTGGCTTCATTCTCCAGGTGAGAAGAAATAAAGAGAGAGAGAGAGAATCTCCACTGAATGACTGTTAAGCTGGAGTGAAATCACAGTTGCACCACACCAGAAGCACATTTGAGAGTCAAATCCTACCCAGCAGAATCCCAGCTGCCTTGTCCAGGATTCCAGCACCCCAGAACTATCTGAGGATGTGAAGGTGGACGGAAGAAAAAAAAAAAGGTAGAATCAGGGCATCTGGGCAAGTGGCAAGTTCTGAAGAGGAAAAATTGGCAGACTGTTGTCAATTCTTGCTCTACGAATTGTATTCTCCCTAATCTTTCTGCCAACATTTGACAGCTTCCTCGCGTCCTCACTAAACTGAGCAGCTTAAGATGGCAACAGGAGGCAGAATAGAAAACAAGGAAAATAACTCACACTGAGCAATACTCATCCTTACTGAGATTAATCCTCACCCCCACTGCAGTTACTCATATTCTACGGGTGACAATGCTGCGGGATGATGTTAAATAGCAGGTGGTAGGTGACAGAGCTGTGCTCCGGGGGGTTACAGACTTCACCAGTTCTGTTTAGAGGAGGTCACATTTCAGCCCCCACTCCCACACTGGCCCCAGGAGTCCTAGGTCTTCTCCCTCTCTCCCTCAAAAGAGAGTGTTTATAGATTGACAACATCTCATGACCTTCACTGGGCCGCACTTCCCTAGAAGGTAGGGCTTCTCTCCTCCAAGGCATGGGCCACTCTTTTCCCTCTCTGTCCTACAGGCCCAGGCCCAGGGTGAGGAGGCAAATCTGGGGGCCCCTGTCAAGGAGGGGCCTGCCCATCTCACTGCCAAGATCACTGCCTTTCAGCGTATTGACCTGAGCAACCAGTTTCCATAACCGCCACTGGAATGACAGGGAGAGGAAAGAAGTGTGATAAGAGAAGGAGAACATTTGACCAGGTTGTGAAAAAGGTGTCAGGGGCTTGCACACTCATGAATGTACTATCACTTTGAATACCACCCCTTAGAAACTTTAGTGGGGGAAGAGATGGTGGGTAGGCCCAGGAGCCTCCTATGCCTGGACTTGTAATTCTGTTCTAATGTTCTAATTCTATTCTACAAGCAACAGAAACATTCACTTATTTATCTTTAATGTATTCTATTGCCTCATGCCACAGAATTACTGTACTACAACCAAGGTAGTGCTTTCCAGTGCCGTCAAGGAACGCTACTCAATGGTAGTGACACTATGCAAATGCTCTCCACTTTCCAACAACAAGGAGGTACATTATAGATTGGGCGCTGAGTAGGTGATACAATAAATGGTTTTTTCTTTTCCTATTGCTTTTTAAATGTTTTATTGTCAACATTATGTCACTATAATGAAATACCTGAGGCTATTAACTTACAAAGAGAAAAAGGTTGTTTTGGCTCATAGTTGTGGAAGCTCCAGTCCAAGTTTTGGTGGCCCCATTTGCTTTTGCCTACTAGCAAGGCAGCCCATCATGGTAGAATATATGGAAAAGCAAAATCTGCCAACATGAGGCAGGAGGCAGGAGTCAGACTTCACGAGCACCCCCTAGTGGTCTAAAGACCTCTCACTATCTGCCGACTCAAAGATCTTCACTATCTCCCAACAGCACCACGCTGAGAACCAAACCTCTACCACCTGACCTTAGGGAGAGATGCAACTTCCAAACTATAGCAGATGTTTTGCATTCATACCTTTAGGCAAGGCATGTCCTCTGTGCCAGTTAACCTTAACTGTCAACCTGACTGGATTGAGACTCCTGGAGAGGATCATCAGATAGTGACATTATAGCGGAATGTACTGCTAGGATGCGCCAGGCAGGAGGTGGGCACTGGGGGCGGGGGTGCCTTTAGAGGGTGCATCACTCACTGGCACTCTTTCTCCTGTGCTGTGCCCCTCAGCCAACAAGAAATGAGCAGCTTCACAACAGCATGGTCTCCCACCATGAGAGCTTCTGCTTTGGAGCCAGCTGACCGTGAGCTAAAACCTCTGAAACTGAGCCAAAATAAATCTCTCCTCCTTTAAATTGTGGATGTTGGGTGTGTGTCTCAGCAATAGGAAAACCAACTAATACACCTTCCACTTCCCCACAGTTCTTCCCAATAACTAACAATTCTACTCCAAATGATCTCTCTCTTTTTATATTATCTACCTGCCTTTCTAGGCATTTGATCCCAACATGGGCTGAAAGAAAAGATAGGGGACTTAACATCAAAAAAATCAAATTCAAACCCAGACCTTGCCTCTTCTTAGCTGTATGATGCTGGGAGTGTCACCGTATTCCAGATGCCTTGGCCCCCATTGTTCTGGGAACTAAAGACCTCCTGAGTGTGGATGAGCTCATTAACCACAGAGCAGAACTGATGTGAGTGAGTGAGACTCTGATGCAGCAGCGAGAATTGGAGCTCAGTCTCGTTGCCTCGGTTTTGTTGCCTCTTCAGGCTCAGGTAAAATCAATCCAGTAGAATTCACGACATGAGGTGGGAGGAGGAAGGGCAGCAAATGTACTCGTGTTAGATGTTACTAGGAAAAAATAATTAGCAAGGAGAGAGGTATGGTTAAGTTCTTTGTAAACAAACAAGGAGATGGGAGCCACATACCCAGCACATATAATAGGACCCCACCAGCCTCAAAAATACTCAAGAAAGGAACTGGGTGGGAAGCAGTGTGCAAAGTGTGTGAGCACAAAAGGAACCACCCACTCACTCCGAAAGTCTAAAGAGGGAAACAATTACTATATGGAAAATCAATGCTTTACAGAAGGAAAGGCGGAGGCTCCAATTGCAAAGAGAGCCCTGATTAAGAGAATATAAAGACTGGAGAAAAGATGGCTAAGAATAACCTCTCAAGAACCAGAGGCCTGCAAGAGCCAGATGGGCAGCTCCTCCAGCTGCACACTGCTTCAGACCAGCCCCCAGCTTCTCGCCAGACTCCCGCTGAGCAGATCTAATTTCCCATTGAAAAAGTGGGTAGCTCCCACCCCACCATCACCATCCCCTTAGCCCAGCCTGCTGCAGACCTCCACAGCTGAAGAGGCAGGAATAGCTAGAGCCTGCCTTCTGCAGGCCTGCGGAGTGTGGAACGTGCCTCAGACAGAGAGCAGAGCCTCGGGAGAAAGGGGACATTTCCTCCCTCATCCCCACCCCCACTTCCTCCACCCATTCAATAAGGAGAAAACTGGAGCATCCTCTTAAAGCAAGGACCTGTTCTGGGGGCTGGGAGTAAGGTCTTTAGGCTCAAGGAACTTCTGTTCCAGTAGAAGAAATGATTGATTACTTAGTTAAACCATCACGACATGTCTCCATTCATTCACTCATTCTTTCTCTGGGCTTGCCACCTTTTAGCCTCAGTTTCACCAGCAGCAAAAAAAGGAAGCAGAAATACTGGAGAAGTCTGTTGCGTGAAAATTTAAAGAAAGGAAGTTCTTGTGCCCAGCTGTGGGAGAATAAACTTACATGGCCACATGAGAGGTCAATCATCAATCCTTTGTGACCCCAGGAATTCCACATCTAAATGTGCCTCATATATTGTACAAGAAAATAAACACAAGGATATTCATGAAAGCACTCCTGGCAAAAGTGGCAATCAGAAACCATCCAGTGATCATCAGTGAGTAAATGCGTGGTGGTGCATTTATACAACAAAATACTATACAGCAGTGAAGATGAACAACATAGATCTACTTTGTATCACTACAGATAAATACCAAGACCATAAAGGTGGTTTGAAGAAAAAATAAATTGCAGGTTATAAATTGGGTTTATAAATTGAGTCTCCCTCTAAGATTTATATTATCTTTTAAAATGTCACACTGTTTTATGGTTAAATACATATTTAGTAAAAGTATATTAATGTGGATGAGAAAAATACACACTGACTTCAGAATGGAACCAAAACTGAGGCTAAACTCAAAAACAAAAGCTTTGATTTTGCCAATTATCATGATACAAAGATTCTTCAGTGACAGATACAGAAAGGCCAAAGGAATAAACGCTGGATTGATGACATGCACATTGGTGACAGACCTTTCGTACGTGGTCATTAGAGTTTCCCTTTGCCTGTTTTTTTCCCCTTAATCTTACCATTTCCTGATTTCTGAATCTTTATTTAAACAATTACTTGGTTTCTCCAATACCTAATAGGCAACAAAATTTTTTGGTTTTGGTACAATGTGCTTAACTGCTAAACCAAATATCATACAAAACGTTTTAATAAAAATTAATCAAAACCTTAATTGATGAAATGTTGGCAGTCTAAGCTTATTGTTTTAAAGATTTATTTACAGTCTGTTTATAATCTAGCAACCATCGTTGGCTCACATGCCATGTTACATGTTCTCTGCTTGCACAATCTGGCCATTTTCCCAGAATGGAGTATTTGTTGATAGTCAGGAAGGTAAGAGATGGAATAAGAACAGTGATGACATGTGTGCCAGCACTGACATGCGTTATCTAACTTCACCGTCACACTCACCTACACAGTAGTTGCCACTAGGGCTCCCTTTTTACAAATTCGGAAACTGAGATCATTTGAAAGGTAGCCAGGAATCTGTCTCTTACCTACGGCTCTGGCCAGATGCGAAGATTGTCTACAGCTCCTCAAGTCAGCGACTTGTACTGCCTTCACCCTATGGGCAGCAGGAAGTGAGTGGAAAATCAGAAAACTGCATTTGTAAATACAGACGTAGCACATAAAAGTCAGCGTAATTCCCAAGACAAAGAACCATTGGAAAGAAGGACTATACCATGTCCCTCTCTGGATCCCAGCTCCTGGGAGTAAACTGGCACACGGTGAGCTCTCAGTGTGTCTGCTGAAAACTAAATAAACAAACAGCATGCAGCCCACCTCATGGGGTCAGTTCTTGAAAACTCCCTGGTCCGGTATTGCACAGTGGCCTGCAGCAGGCTGAGTCTCTGTGGACGCTATGTGCTCCCATCCCATACCGTAGAGCTAAGTGGTTCAGCACCCATGCGCTGGGCCCTCCCTGTGTGCCAGGATGTGTGGGAGCTGCCACACAGGTACACAGCGGGGCTGCAAGGCCCGATCCTGAGGGGGCGCAGGATCCAGAGGACAGCGGTGTGTACACACAGTGGGTGTTCTGATGCAGCCTGCGGTGAGACGTTAAGCTAGATGTGACATGAGGCATGACAGGAAGTAGTGTGACCACATGGTCTCCCCTCCTGCAGGACAGCCACGCCTGCCCTCTGGTATGCCATAATCTCCTTTCCCTCAGGAAAAACAGCTTGAAACACACCCGCCCTGCTCCGCTCCCCATACACACTTCCTCCTGATTGGAGGGAGTGGATGAGATCAGGCCCCTCCCTTCTTGCCCGTGCGGCCACGGGTAACTCCTCTTGCTGCTGCTCTTCTCCCCAGTGGCACACAGCCGTGGTGGGGAGAGGCCTGTAGTGTGCTCTGTATGAACAGTGTGGCCATCTCAACAGGGGCCTTCCAGAGTCCTTTCTCCCCACCCTCCCTCTAAGAGGTAGCTGGAGAACGGCCAGCATCAGAGAACGGGTCACGACTGGTCTGAGCCAGCCAAGGTAAGCTCGTCCCCCTTGCCAGGCATCATTCTAAATGTGGGCACGTGATCCTGTTCCAGCTGTTACAGGTGTCTCTTTGAAAGCTCCTAGAGAACAATTTCCTCACCAATGAAAGAAAATACCTGTACGACCTTACCTTTTTCTTTCTCCCAAAGTATGGGTTAAAAACTCTGAGTTTCCCTCCCTCAAATATCAACGCCTATGAAAGCAGGTTGCAGACTGGGAATATAGCTCAGTGGCACAGCACCTGCTTGGCAAGTGCGAGGTCCTGAGTTCGATTCCTGGTACAAAAAAAATGAAAGCATGGGTCATATCTAACTTATTTCCACAGCACAGGCAGTGTCTCGCATAGTGGTTGGCTCATAATTGGTACTTAATAATTATTTGTTTTATTTAGAAAGAAAAAAATAACAACCAAACAAAACAGAAAAAAGGGTAGCAACAATACAGAATTCCAAAGGAAAAAAAGAAAACAACAACAACAACAACAAAAACCACTAAGAAATCACTAGTTGATAAGTTACATGCTGTCATCTTGGAAATAGTTGTTCAAGTTACAAAATTAAAGCATACAAAGTAGACATTCAAACAGTGAGACTATTAACAGTTCTGTTCAACAATCTAACAAAAACAGTAGTATGGTCATCTATCTTCCACACTTAAACATACATGCAGTTATATCCTTTAGAGCACTTTCTTTTGCTCTCTTTTTTACAGTAGCAATTATGCATTTTAGGTTTTATTACTCCCACAGTTCTTATTACTTTTTTTATTTTAAAGAGAATAAAACAAGGGCAGAACAAAGCAGATCAGAAGGGCAGAAGAATAAAATAAAGGGGAGAACAAAGCAAATCAGAACAGAACAACATAAGCAAAACAACACTTTACAGTAAGACAACCGGACATTAACAGTAGCTGTCTAAATATCTCTTTCTCTGCTATAGTTGAGCATAGTTTCAGATACAATAATATCAAACATAACACAATAGGATAAAACCATTCAAGAGAATGAAAGAATTACAGGACATTCTGACTTAATAATTATTTTGAACGATATTATGTAGAATGAGATTGTTTTAGCTAGAAGAAAAAGGCTTTGGTGGTAGTTGAGTCTTAAATTACTTACATTGTTAATAAGGATCATAATTAACTTTCCTTGAGATTTTCTTTCCTTACTTTAAAAAGTAAATATAACTTGTGACTCCAGACACTATGAAAGTGGTTCATCTTTTTCAATCTTTACAACTATCCTGTGAGCTAGATGTCATCATATTTGCCATTTTATACATGAGTAAACTGAAACATAGAAAGTTTAATGAATTTGCCAAGATCATGGGCATAAAATGGTAATTTGAACCTCAATTTTTTTTAATTCCAGAAAGCATGTGTTAATAGGCCACTGGGTGCCATCAATTCAATTCAATTTGTCAAACAGATGTCAAACACTCATCACTTGCTAGTCTTTAGGAATATAAAGAGACACAAGAGACAGCCCCAGTACAGATGACTGGGGAAGAAACTGAGCAATTAATAATACTCATAGCTGTCCTTTCTCAGAATTTCACTAAGTTACGTGCTTGTATCATCTGTTTTTAATTGTCCCAATAACTCTGATCATTTAATAATGACTATGCTTGTTTTACAAATTAGGAAATCAATACACAGAAATATAAGTATATGATCCAGGGTCACAAAGCTCAGTGACAGAGTCACAATTTGTGTGTAAGCGATTTGACTTCAGAGTGGGAGCTATGATGTCCAAAGCCACTGTTGCAAAGTGACACGACAGATACTATCACAGATGGGTATATTCACAATAGTGTAGGCAGCAAGAGAGCGATGATGAAATGTGATTCAGGGAGAGAGAGAAAAGTTCACAGAGAAAACTTGAGTCACTCATGTGTTTTTACATGTAGAAACTGGCAGGGGAGGGTGCTTGCGTGTGCCTGTGCTGGAGGTGTTGTATGTGTCTGTGTTGCTCTATGCCAGGTCACACGCCACCATGCAGGCAGGAGGTACACGTGCAAGAAGCAGTATCTGCAAAGACTATTTGGGATGGCAGGAGAAGAGGGTCAAGTGGGGGAAATGAGAGAAAGAGCGCCAGAAAGGGGTTGGGGTCCTCAACAAACACGGAGCTATAGAAGGAAAATCCTGAGCTCTGTTTAGTCCCACACCAGTGACTCAAAATTCCAGCAGGAGCCAAAGCGATGGGTGGTAGGAAGCAAACAGGGACGAGCAGCTGTGTCGGTCTTAAGATTCAGTGGGTGCAGGAATCAGGACGCACAAGTACACAGCCACCCTTTCCCATACAAGGGCCAGGACATACTCACAATTTTTATGAGGACAGCTCCATACATGGAGCTGGAAGGCCCATGAGACCCACTGAGTGCTTTCTTTCCAGGGTGCGGGATTGCAGGGGAGCCTGAGGTCCAGCAGGGCCAGCCAGGAGGACTGTGCCCCAGGGTGCGGGATTGCAGGGGAGCCTGAGGTCCAGCAGGGCCAGCCAGGAGGACTGTGCACACACATCAGCAGAACAGGGAGAGAGCCCTGCTCAGACACCCAGCTTGTGGGCAGTCTTCTCTCTCCTCTCCAACCCCATCTCGCCTCTCTGCATCTTTGTCCTTGATCTACATTATTCTTCTAAGCATCCAAGACACAGCTAATGTGGTTGTGCTCAGCCACCATCTATACCAATGCAAAAGATCGTGAGTAGTGGGAACAGATGTTTCCGGTCATTAAAATTTATGTGAAAACTATAAACGTTCCTCTGAAAAATGAGATAAGAAGACTCTGAGAATCATCCCCCTGAGAAATCCAGCAGGATGGACGTGTGACCAAGTAGGACAGGGCTTGCTCCTTTTCATTCAAAATTAAAATACAATCTGGCAGAGGAGAAATAAGCTCCTTGGAAATGACTTAGAGACCCAATATCCTTATCTGTATTTCCTACACTCAGGAATTCCTGCCTTGGGTTAAGAAATTGCATAGCAAAGATATGAGCATCATAGTTATTACCCTATGTTAGGCATCCATCCATTTGTATGCTCAGATTATATAATTTAACGTGTGGTTTGGTGCCAGGTTTTATGTTCTGTCTCTTTCATCTTTTAAATTTTCAAAGAGAAAAACTACTTATTCAGTCTTTCCACTCAGTAAATTCTGAGGGAAGGCCTATGGGTACTGGGCCATGTGCTAGCCCCTGCAGTGCATAAATGATAAGCAACACCATCCTGGCCCTTAATGAAGTCATGATCACTGAACCTATCTTTGGTACTAAAGTAACTGTTCACCTCAAAGGTAAATGGACTTCAACTGAGCCTGAGAAACTGGGTCCCCTATTTCTACTGCACCAAGACATCCCTACCTTCCAAGGACACAATGACACCTATAAAGAAAAGGGCACCAAAAAGAGAGAGTAGCATAAGTGTACTCAAATAACAATTAGTATCTGGTGCTTGAAATCTAACTCCTCCTTTAGTTCTATACTGCATTATTCCATTGGTGTGACATGACACCATTAGAATATCAGATTCTCCAACCATATCTGTTTGTTAGTCCTTTCTAGGTGGTAAAAAATGAGGCACACTCAGCTATGGGCTTATTGTAAGAGGGGCAAGAGGTCTTCTCAACACCTGCCCTTCTGGGTTTCATAGAGAACACAAATTTCTCACACAAATTCCTTTCCTCCTCCTTGTCGCATCCCTTAAAAAACTTAGGAACTGCCTCAAGCCAACTTCATTTTAAAAAGAAGCCTCAGCCTGTCTGCTTCTCAGGAAAGGACCCAGCAACTCGGCAGCAGTGACCATGGAGGATCCAGCAACACATCAGGTGCCAAGCCAGCCTTGTGTGGAAAAACTCAAAAGAAGCACGCTACCCTCGAATTTCCAGAGGAAACCACATGCCCAGGCCTCCAAAGTCAAGTGCAGGGCTGCTGTACCCTTTGCACCCCCAGAGCAACTGACCAGCTGCGTCTTTCTGAGGCGGATGACTCTCATCACTACCCACCTTGGTAATGAGGTCGGGTATGGTCCACATGGGAGCTGGAGAAGACCCAACAGCTCTGTGCAAGCTGGAGGCTGGAGGCAGTCAAGCACAAGGCACCAAAGACGAACAGTCAAGTTGTTTGGGTTTTGCAAACACTTTTAAAATACTGACTGCAGGAAGTCAAGGAGGATTCCTGGGCCAGTCTGGTGTCAAGAGCTTGCAGCCGACCCTTGGCCCATTGCTGTTTTGGAAATAGATGATCCCAGAAGCTTTTTGTCTCTTACCTTCCTCTTCCAGCCAGTGGATCGCTGCTGCAGACATCCAGAGACAGACTCGGAAACTGAAGAAAGCCAGGGAGACTGGCCAAGGCCTTGAAGGCAGACAGGTTGGCCAGGGAGGAAGAGAGGGTGAACAGCTAGAAGAAAATAGCGGAAAACCGGATGGAAACAGAAGCAGGGACTGCTGGAGAATCTGATTTGTGAGGCCGCTGGAGAGAGGGTTTCACTGTGAGCGACATTGCTGATTTCCCTGTATGTTTTGGTTTTGTTTTTTGTTTTGTTTTGTTTTGTTTTGTTTTGTACCAAGGATTAAACTCATGACTCCATGCTTGCCAGGCAGGTGCTTACACTGCTGAGCTAAATCACCAGCTCCCTGTGTGTCTTTTAATACCAACCCAGCCCTGACCAATAACTCATAGAAGCCAAACTTCTTTTTTTTTTTTTTTTTTTTTTTTTTTTTGTACTGGGGATCAAACTTGCAATCTCGCACTTGCCAGGCAGATGCTTAGCCACTGAGTTAAGCCCCTGGTTCAAACTGTTCTTCATTAAACTCTTCTGTGAGAAAGAAAGAAAGAAAGAAAGAAAGAAAGAAAGAAGGAAGGAAGGAAGGAAGGAAGGAAGGAAGGAAGGAAGGGTATAAGAACATAAGTATCCTGAGATCTTAAGGGCCTTCTTCGAGCGATGAGAGCCAGAAAATGGTGAAGACACTCATCCACCCTCTCTGCCTCTTTAAATATGGCCTCTCTCTACATCTTTTCCTTCATTCCTTCCTCCTTCCCTCTGTCCCTTCCTCCTTTCCCTTCTTTCTTCCCTTTATGCCCATTCTCTCCCATTATAGTTTGTTTCTGGAATTTCCAGAGGCTCAGGTGTTTTACAGCTTGGTCTCAGCTTGCAGTTCTATTGGGAAGTCGTGCAACCTTCAGAAGGAACCTACTTGGAGAAGGTAGGACCCTGGGGAACACAGATTAAAGGATAGCTTTGCCCCATTTCTCTCTCTCCCTCTCTCCCTCTCTCTCCCTCTCCCCCTCTTTCCCTCTTCCCCTCTCCCCCTTTCCCCCTCTCCCTTTTTCTTTTCTCTCTCTCCACCATAAGGTGAGCCTCCACCATATGCCTCAAATGCTTGGACTAAAACCTGTGAAACCACAAACCAAAATCAGTCTTTTAAATTGTTTACGTCAGATATTTCTGTCATAGTAACAGAAAGCTAACACATCTCCACACACCAGCCTTATTGTCTCTCCCCAGAACTTCATGTCGCTTTGCTGTAGCCACAGGCAGAGAGACTACCTACCTTTCACCAGGCCAGGAAAGAGCACCTGAAAAGCTCAACTTAGGGGAAACTCCAGTCTTCATCTATCAAATCGACTAAAGCCCGGGAGGCAGGCCAGAGAGCACAAACATGGCTGCCATGGAGGAGCCCAACAGAGTGAAGAAGGAAGTGCTCATAATGAAGGGAGTGTTAGGGGACTAAGCAAGGGTTCCTGGTGAGTGTGTGCTAATGCTTGTCTATTCTGTCATAGCAGTCTTTCTTTGCTGCCCTCCTGGAGCTCTACTTAAGGTGAGCCCAATTCTAATGGTCTCTCCTACACTCACTACACAGTAGCTTCTGTTGCTTCACAGTTTCCTACAGCTTTCTCTGTGTCACTTGGCTTCTCTGCCACTTTATTGCTGGCATCTCTCTGAGTGAGAGATTCCACTCTCCCCAAAAGTAAATTGGATTGGATGAGCCTGTCAACCTCAGCTGACCTGTAGCTCCCCTTGGATCAGTCATGCATCCATTAATCCTTGATCCCGTCAGCTCTGGCCAGGATAGTGGGGTTACAAGGCTGCGGGATGAAATCTAAAGTAAATAACTTCTGCTTCTGATTTTCCCAGAAGAGAGCTATAGGTCTGGCAGTTTTCCTCAAAAGAAATCATGAGCTCATATATATAAAAGACTTACCCTTTCTCCAGATACCCTCTGGACATAAAACAAGGTCCTTAGGAGTCTCTATGAGCTTTTAAATTTTTTTCAAGTGATAGCTAAGCTAGCATTTCACATACATTTAATAAAATGTCTGCTGTACTATTCTATGTACTATTGTACACCCAACTGGTATTTTAGTAAGCCTTATTCTCTTCAAATATCTACTTCTGAATGTCTTAAAAGTAAAATAGGGCAAGCAACTGATATATTAATGGGAAAACTTCAAACATCCTAAAATCATAACACCATTACATGACTTCTCAGTTACTAAGCCCTTGCAATACTGGTGGTAAGACTGTGGTTCTTCTTATAAAATTCTCTGTAAATTATTTCTTTAAACAATTAGAGACAAGTACGTAGTACAGTACGTAAGTTATCTACTCTCATGTTTCCCATGGAGAAATATGAGCTTATAAATTTTAAATGTTACAATGCCTCAAATTTCACAATTTAAGGAGAAATATAACACAAACACAGAGCATGGGGAAAGACTATATTACCAGGAACCAATGAGAATACAAGGAAAAGACAGACATGTTACACAAAAGATCCTAAATATTTTGGTGTCCTAGTTACAAGCCTCATTGCCAGTTAATTTATAGGCTAAAACAACCAGTCACTAGTGAGTCCATCTCTATACTGAAGATGCAGGTCCTCTTAGCATTAGAACATTCTTTGATTCATAAGTAGTGACAGACTAGATTCATTCCAGGCGCCAGCCCAGATGCTGCGTCTGGCTAGGGAAAAGCTCTGGGAGGGGTATTGTTATGGTTTATGTCTAGATATCCCCCCAAGAGACTCACAGGGTCATAGGCAGGGCTTTGGGGATGTGATTGGATTATGGGGGCTTAGAGTGACTTCCTATTCAGAGGTGGGGACTAGTGGAGGAGGTCACAATGGGCCTGACCCAAAAGGTTATATATCCCTTCTTTGCTCCTCTCTGGACTCTCTCTGCTCCCTGTCTTAAGCTGTGAGCAGCTCTCCAACACCATGCCCTTCTGCCATGCTATTCCTACTTTGCAGCCTGCCGACTATGGACTAAAACATGAGCCAAAATAAATGTCCCCTCCTTAATTTGTATTGTATCTCATCAACAATGAAAGTAACGAAGGCAAGTATGATAGATTTTTACCTGAGAACCATAGAAAGGCAATCTCTCCCATAAACCATTCAAGAAAAGTATTCTTTGGAGATTCATTTGCAAACCTGAAATGTAAAATTCTGTTTTAATGGTAAGAGTACACAGAGGTTCTTCCACAAAGAAGAGTGATGTTCAGAATTACTCTCATGGTCAGCCCAGAGGAAGTACTTAGAATATCCAGGTTCAGAAGAGCAGAAGTAACCTGCCCAAGAAAAACCCTGATTCTTGTCATGATAATCCCTCCCTGCCACAGGTCCCTGCTTTCTATCATGTGGTATAAAACAGCTCTTGCCAAGTAGGACTCCAGTGAAAACCCAACAGTAAGTAGGCTGTCATTAGCAAAATCCAGAAGTAGCAACAGGATATCCAGAAAATCTCAATGAGAGGTATGAAAGTATCAAAATAGAATATATAAATGTAAGAAATCCAATGAATTGAACCACTACATATCTATAAAAATCCTTGATAACCTTTTAGAATGAAAAAACCATGGAAATGCACTTAGCAAACTGTGAACAAATCAATAGTAGTCATATACTATGATGATAATCACCACCTCAACCCAGTGCTCTGAGAAGCTAATGCAAGAGGATGACAAATTTGAGCCCAGTCTGGGCCACTGAGTGGTTTAACAAGATCTCATCAAATCAAACAAGCAAACAAAAAATAGCAAGCCTCAAATCTCAGTGGTTTAAAGAAACCACAATTACTTATTAATTTATTAACTCGTGATACCACCAGGCATCCGTGTGGGCCAGGCATAGATGGGTGATATTTCACAGTCTCATCTGGGCTCATTCCCATAACGGCTCTCAGCTAGCAATTCAGTAGAAACAGACATCACAGAGCTGCCTGCTCATAGGACTGGCTGTGGGCTGGGCCTCTGTCTGTCCATGTGATCTTTCATCACCAGCAAGGCTGGCCTTGGTTTCTTCCCATGGCAGCTGGTTAACGGCTACAAGACCTAGAAACCTCACAATAGCAAGTCTCACAGTGACTCTCTTGATGCCTTCTACTGGGCAAGACAAGACACAGGTCAGCCCACATTCATGATGTGAAACAGACCCCACTTTTGAAAGGAGGCATGGCAAATTTGAAGAAATAAGGAGGTTAGCTACATGGAGAAGAGAAACTTGTGGCCATTTAGCACAAGCCTATACATAACCAGCAAAATGCATTTAATAAGCATTATTCTCCATAGAACCTGGGGCTTGGAACACATAGAGGATATTTCTAGCTTTTTTTTAAATGAATACACAAATCTCTGAAAATATAGTTAATTAGTTGCAAGCTAGATGAAAGAGGAATTTGAAAATTAAAATTGCCAATGCTTTTTTTAAAACTCGGGTAATGACACTGGTTAACTCTACTCCTACGCCACTATCTTTCCTCTTTTCGCTGCTTACACGGGCATGAAAACTTGTCTTCTCTAGAGTTGAGCAGAGATGATTCTAATTTTGACATCCTAGCTAGCTTGCTATACTAGCTTCCATAACTATCAGAATAAGACTCATCATAGTAGATGTATTTATAAGCATATACTAAGCATAGAGTATATGCTTAAAAATATAACCGTGATGCTCTATCCCCACACTATCTGGACACTTACAGCCACAACCCATTGCCATATGGCTATGGAGTTACTCATAGTTCATCACAGCAAAACCATGGCTCTGCTTTATGCAGTCTGTCTAGGAAAGGCGTCCCGAAATGTTCTTTTATGTCCTCCCTCCTTCCTTTTCCATCTATGTGCCCTTCTCTTTTTATGAAAGGCAGCACATGTTTGCAGCTAAGTGGTTTTACCATTGTATTTCCCAACTCAAAAATTTGGGCCAGAGGTGGGGAGGACAGTACCCTGCTTTCATTTCATGCCTTATCCCTTCAGTCCAAGCTGCCCTATTTCTGCCGATACGGTCGTTAAGAACCTGATGAGTCACCTGTGTGTTACAGGGATTCACTCCATTCAGCAAGAGGCTTGTCCACAGGCCTTTGCTAGATAATCCCATCTCCATTTTTGCTTTTGCGGGGACGGCTGAGGGACAATGTCTATAAACTTCTTAGATGTTCTGGTTTGATTAGGTATCTGTGTGTCATACCCTTCAAAGAGGCTTCATGTGAATGAATACTCTGACTCATCTTTCTGAGGTATTAACAAAAGATTGTACAGCTTTATTTAACATTCTTTCCTAACACTTAAATCCTCCAATTTTAGCACCATTTATAATACAGATAAACTATGCATTGGACACTTGATTCTTCTTTGTTTCCATTTATCTTGCTCTGCTCACATTTTACTTTAAGCAGTGGCTCCCATAATGTGCCCATCCTTGTACCATGTTTGTTCTTCAATGGAAACAAAGCTGCAATGTGAATTGTTTGCTAACTGGCAAACTACAGCTACAGCCAAGTGTACTTGCCTCTATGTGTTGCTGATAACTCAAGGCTGTGCGTTGTCCCCAGGTACTTTCCATTCATTGTCACTGAAACTTCAACTTGTAACCACAGCTTCAGCAAGAAACACTCATGTGGCAGACAGAGAGAGGACACAGGAACATTGCATAGCCCAGGACTCAAGCAAGGTGCACTTTGCTCTCTATCCTAAGTGTGTAGACAGATTCATCTCTTTCCCTTTGCTTTTTGCTATATTATTCAATTGATTTAGCAAACTTGTTATTTGAGCATCTTAATTTGTTCCATGAGCCCTGCGGGGTTCTGGGATAGCTAGCAGGGTGGTGTTTTTGAAGGTGGTAGAAATCAGATAGTAGATAAAAGGTTCTTAGGGAGAGAAGGCTCTGAAAGTGAACCCTAGACAGAGAGATTCCTAAGCAATATTCAAGATTTACATTCACTGAAAGTACCTTTAAGACTTAGGTCCACACATTGCTGAGTTCCCTCCTCTAATACGTGCACCCTCATCCATTCAGCTACAAACAAATCTGAGTCAAGCTCCCAAGAGCCCCTCCTACGAGTGTATGAGCCTTGAAGGGGACACCCAGAAAGTGTAATGGCTTATATAGAGAGCTCTTTCTCCTCTGCCACACCACCCTGCCTTGGAACCAGCTGACTCTGGCCTGAAACCTCTACAGTTGTGAGCCAAAATATACCTTTCCTCCTTACAAGTGCAGGTATCAGGTACTCTGTCTCAGACAAGAAAGTAACAAGTAAGAACTTGCTGAACAATGAAACACATCTTTACAGCCAGCACAAATCATATGTCACCACTAAAATCTAGCTTTTCCCACAGATTCACACTTTTTCTAATGTTCATGGGTTTAAGGTAGTTGCTATTGATTAAAAGAATCGTTTCAACAGTTGTTGATGCTTCTGAACAATGAATTGTGTTTATATAATAGTTGACAAAGAGAGTCTTTAATAAATGTTATCTTTTTTACATCCAATTTTTATGATGTTGAAACTGAGTCACAGAGACCCCCTGAGAGCCACACACTAATAAGTGACAAGGCAAGGACTAAAAGCTTAGGTCTTCTCATTTCTACTTTTTAGAAACAATTCCAACTCCTTTCCCTTCCTAAAGGTAAAATCTTATTTGGCTGGTAGGTTATCAGAATAGAGGGAACTTAAGCACTTAACAGAACAGATCCTTTTTACATTTTCTTTTGGGAGATGAGAGAAGGGAGGTTTTCCTAAACTTTCACATCCAGGCAAGCACAAACATCAAAGAATAAGATATGTGGGGGAGAAATCTGTCAACAATGAGTCCAGTCCAGTTGGCAGGGGATACTGGGCATAAACTGGTGCCTTGTTCTTAGAGCCACGAGTACCCGCGGATAAGACAAGTAGCTGTACAGAATCAGTGAGTCAGACTTCCATTTTGGGCTAGGAAATTTCGACATTCAAGGGACTTCCCACCAACTGTTAACAATACAGATTATTTGCCAAGAACAAGGAATGCTTAAAATCAGCCTGTCTTGGAAACTTTGAGGAAATCAAGAGATTAATCTATCTAGCGAGGCTTCTGATACAACATGCCAGATTAAACAGGACTTTACTCTGCCTTCCCTAAAATCACATCGACGTGACAACAAAGAAGGAAAGGAGCAGAACACTGTATGTCACATTTCTGGCTTCTGCAAGCCAGAAACCTGATAGGTTTCTGGGAATAAAGAGGTCAGATGAAAATGTGCTGCAGATAAACAGAGAGGGAGGAGACACAGCTCGGAACTTACACTAGAGAAAGCTGTAGCTAAGGCTGGAGCCATCCTGTAGGTTGGAGCATGGGGGAAAACTCTGAGTTCTAGGTCTCAAGAACAGAGTTGAGGGTAGGAAGTGAAGGGGAAATCAGGGTGACGGATGAAGGCCTGTTGTTTGCAGACTTGGGCAAGTCAGGCTAGATCCTCACACTTACATTGGGAGAGCAACTCTCAGCCAGAAGATTCTTCCTGGGGAAGAAAACTGAGCTGTTTCACTTGCTAGAGAGAAAGAGTGAAAAAAAAAATATCCTTAGGACCAAGTCTGCTGGTTCCTGTCTAGCACTTGCAGTGCACACACATTTGGCTGGCCTTGCATTTTTTTCTTTTAGAACCCGGGTTCTGCTTTGGGAAACCATCCATCTTGCATTAGCTGATAGGTTCAGTAAATCAGAAAAACCGTGAGTAGAAGTAACTTCCTCTCAGCCAAAAGGTGGACATCTAACTGCAGTGAAGCCAATCAGATCATCTCTCTAATAGACTAAAACAAAGACTGAAAATGGCCTAGACATGTTCACCTTCCAGTAATACCCTAAAGACACTGCTGGTTCCTAATCTCTGGTTGTTGTCCACAGGTAAACTCCCAGAGACATTCTGACTCCTGTCCTGCTCTGATCCTTGTTCCTCCACTTTACCAGACAATGTGTATGCTATCCCGTATCTTCTCTGTAAATTTCCCATTTCTAAAGAACATGACTGAGATGACATGAACCTGGAGTTCAGCCCTCATTATTTACCTCATCATCTCCCTCATCATCTACACTACTATGATTTGAACATGTTTGTCCCCCAGTGGTTCCATGCTGGAAGGTTCCAGTGTACCAGTACTGAGAAGGAGGGGTGGGTTCTTCAAGAAGGGAGCCAGTGCAAGGGAACTAAGTCACAGGGGCATTGTCATCCAGAAGGGTTGATGCTGTATCGTGGAGTGAGTTAGCCATGCAAAAAGCAAGATCACCCCATGTGCTCACCTCTTCTGCTCATGGCCATTTCCCTTCTCATTTCTCCACCATATTGTGACAAGGCAGGGGAGCTCTCATCAGAGGCTACGCACAGGGAGCCACCTGATCTTGCACTTTCAGCTTCCAAAACTGAACTAAATTAGCCCCTTTATTTTTTAAAGTACTCAGTTTCAGATACTTTACAGTGACAGAAAACATAGTCTATAGCAAAGCCTGCCCATCCATACCTGCTGGTATTAGCTAATAGTGAAAGCCTCCATTTCAAGGGTCAGCAGATGTACATGATGGGCAACTTAGGACTTAGCCCATCAAGCCAATACTTAAGTGACAAGAAGAGAATGTTAAAGTAAGTTTAATTAGAATACTTAGAGATGTCTACAGCCATACACCCTGAGCACGCCCGATCTCTCTGATCTCAGAAGCTGAGCAAGTTGGGCCTGGTTAGTACTTGGATGGGAGAATACTTAGAGAGATTTGAGACAACACTGCTTAGAAAACCTAGAGCAGGCTTTTGTATATGAACAATTAAAAATACAACAACCAAAAGTTTTTAAATCTTTAGAAAAGCTTATAAGAAAAAGTTAAGGGGATAGGATAGAGCAAAAGCCAAAGAAATGAAAAATATCAAGAAAATTCTAAGAGTCATTCTGAGGACTTATTAAGGGAATTATTGCCCCATATGAATTTCAGAAGGAGAAATAGCAAAAATATGGAGAAAAAATAGGAAATAAATAATAAATGACTTGAAGAGGAAGAAAGATATACGGCTTTATTTACTATAAAGGCTCAGCAAATTCAGAGGACAGAAATAAAAAAGACCCACACAAGAGTACATCATCATAAAATTTCTCAATAAAAGGACAAAAGGAAGATCTATTTGTCCTAAGACAAAAAGAAAAAGCTCAACTATAAAGACAGAAGAATAAAATTTGTATCACATGCATCAACAACAATGGATGTTCGAAACAATTCTTCACATTCAAAGAGAAAAATTTTAAACCTAACATTTTGTATGTAGCAAGCTCATGAAGAAGTCTGAGATAGAAAGGATGACGTTGTTTCAAAACAAAACTCAAAAAAATTGCCTCACATGCAATCTTTTTTGGAAAATTCCTTTTTAAAAGTAATCAGTAAATCAAAAGATAATCTAAGGTGAAAAGAAATATAAGATACAATAAATGGAACAAAGCTGAATAGCTCAATTTTTTTAAGCAAGATGAGTTGTATAGCAGATTAGGAAGTAAGTAGGCCAAATTAAAACAATAAATTGAGAATTTAAGAGTAAGGCTTTTTATGTTTGGTTGGTTGGTTTTGGGTTTGGGTTTTTTTGTTGTTTGGTTTAGTTTTTTGAGACAGTGTCTCACTATGTAGTTTAGGCAGACTTTGAACTCAATATGTAGCCCAGGCTGACCTCATACTCCAGGCAATGCTCCTGCAATAAGGCTCCTGATTGCTGAGATTACAGGCATGCACCCAGCAAGATTAAATTTTGAGAAGTGAATGCATAATAATAATCAGATCAAACAGTTAGATGATGTGATGCTGTAAAATTATATACGTTTTGTCTGGGGGGGGGGGATAGAAATCCCAAAGGGGAGAAAAACCCCAAAATAAGAAAACCAGAACTCAAATGTGAAGCTAAAATTGCTTTGTGATTTTGAGCCAATGTGAGAGTAAAAAGAAAAGGAAGTCCATTTGACCTTGATGCTTGGAAGGTTCTTCTTTGTCTAGCTCAGTTTTGACATATGACTACCTTTCTTTCCAGTTACAAATAGATGTTCTATACAGCATTAAATATGCATGACTCATAATACTTTAAACCCTGTTTATTAGCATCTCATTGTTATTGTAAATAAACATACAGGAAATGATGAGACATAAAATGGCAGCTAAGATGCTCCAGTGATTACCTCCCTATAAGACATGCCAATTTCAGCAGCAATGCACACACCAAATTATCGTCACAAAACCTTCACAAGAGCTAAGGGATCCAGATGAGTGGTTATAGTGCCTAGCTTTGTTAAAATAAAATGAAAAGATGCTTTGTAGAAGGCAGGAAGTAGAAAGTTGCTTCCCCTAACTTCTAACTCAAAGCAGCCCAGCATAGAGAGAGAAGCTTACCTTTTATAGGAGAGAGAATTAACTCAGGGCCTTAAACTTGAAACCTAGCACCAACCTGACCATGGTACTGGCCCACAACCCCCTACCAACTGGCCCATACCAGCAGACTGAGCTGCTAGAACTGTATTCATTAAGTGACTACTTCCAACAGACCTCTTCTGATCTCAGTGAGCAGAGTGAGGAGCAAGACTCCACTTACTGAGAAGTAGGACATGAAAGTTAGCACAGGACTTTGCCTTAGAGCCCGGATCTGAGTGTGTTTGGTGAGACCTAGTAACAGGCAGAGAATAGAGACCATTATTTATATCAAGGCCAGAGTTCACACACACAGTCTCTCATCCTGCCTCAGCATGAGGGAGAGATATAGCAGTGCACAGATGGGACAAATTTGAATTTTGGCCTATATAATTGGCAGCCCTAAGATGTAAACCAAGAATGTGCAGAACAAAGTAGTTGTGAGACTCTAGTGTAACTAAGCTTAACATCAGCATTAGTAACCAAAACATCATCTCCCCATACTTGGTGCCACAGCTATTTCCAGGGCAGTGCTTGCAGACAAAGCCTTTAGACCTGTCTTGGCACCAGGAAGAGACCTATGCCCCAGTGGGATAGACTTATGATTTTGCCTGTATCACCACCAAAACAGTGTATGATTGAGAGCACCCCTAAGACTATGTAGGTCCTTGTGGTTATGAAACTTAGGCATGACCCTGTTTAGCATTAGTTTTGGTGGCCAAGGAATTGTCTACACCAACACTATTCCAACCTATGACAGTGTAACATGAAGTAAAAGTCCACTCACTGGGAGTAGACAGGGTAGAAACTACAGAATTTTGCCTTAGAACTCAATGCCAGGCAGGTAAAACTTAACACTGAGCAGATCCTAATGGATCCCATCCCCAGGCCAGTGCACACTGATAAGGTCTCTGGATCATCCCTGATGCTAAGGAAAGACATGTGGCCCCAGATCATCAGACTTATCAGACTTCTATTTGAGCCAGCATCTCTAAAGTTATGCAAAATTAATCTTCAAAATCGATGGAGAAATAAAGACTATCTATGACCAAGAATCTGAAGAAATTCATGACCACCAAACCAGAATTGCAGAAAATACTCAAAGGAATCCTGAACAGAGACAGTGAGGCCAACCTCTCCTAAGAGCAAAAAGGAAAGAACACAACTAACTTGGAGAGTAGTTAAACAAAAGGGAAAAAAGAAATTAGCACTGGAAAATAATATGGTAGAGATTAGTAAATACCTTTCAGTAATAACTCCTACATAAATGGTCCCTAATCAAAAGATACAAACTGATAAACTGAGTCAAAAAACAACACCCAACTGTATGTTGCCTGCAAGAAACACACCTAATCCATACAAAGATGCACAGATTGAAAGTTAAAAGGATGAAAAACTATACTCCATACAGCCAGAGCCCAAAATAAAGCAGGGGTAGGTATTCCAATTTCTGACAAAGTGGGCTTCAAACCTAAACTGATAAAAGAGACAAAGACAGTCACTGTATATTGGTAAAAGAAACAATTCATCAGGAAGAAATAACAGTTGTACATATGTAGGCACCAAATGCTGGTACATCCAATTTTATAAAACAAAAACTACTCAGCACAAAAAGAGAGATTCTGACACAATCACAGTATGGGACTATAATACTCTACTTTGAAAAAATAAGTGGATCAACCAGACCAAAAAAATAAAATAAAAAAAGAAATATCAGAGTTGAGCCATGCCATTGAACAAATGTATTTAACAGATAACCACAAACTATTGCATGCAAAAACAGAGCAATATGCATTCTTCTCATTTTATTACCCAAGTGTGCATCCTTAGACAACATAGTTTGATATCAATAACTTTATCTTTTAAGACATTTGTTTGAACTGACCTACTAATCAGGATTTTATTGGCATTTCTAGGAAGACTATAGATGGGTCAAAAGGTGAGTATACTGGGTATTCCAGAGGATTACACTTCCTGTTATCCATTGACCTTCGAAAACTCTCAAGAATGAGGAATAAAAGAGGGGATTTGTTAGCCTGCCCTAATCTTATACTGCCAAGGTGACCTAACTGAATTTCTACTGCAACCTAATGTTGCTTACCTTTGAGGACAGGAGGACCAAAAGCTCCTCATCTAGTGAACTAGCCTAAGCCAGCTGGGATCTACAGTAGCTGCCAAAGTTACCACAAGACAACCTCTAACTTTGTTATAATCTATCTGCATACTACATGACGCACACACCCCAGTACCATAATAGTTGACAACACCCATGAGGACAACCAGAAACAACCACAAAAAAGTGAAAATAAGTGGTTTCCAAGTTCCCACAAAAATTTCCACCTACCCCACAAAAAGATAGAAATATTCCTCCCCTTTATCTACCTATCTCCTTCCATCATTCCTTTTCCTTTCTAACCACCCAAACTCCAATGGGTTAAGAAGTTGATTTGCCTCTTTAACAAATGGTGCTGGAAAAATTGGCTGTCCATATGCAGAAGACTAAAACTAGACCCATGTCTATCACCATACACTAAACTAAAATCTAAATGGATCAAAGATCTAAATATTAAAACAGAAACACTAAAACTGCTGGAAGACAAAGTAGGTAAAAACCTCAAAGATATAGGGGT
>PVJX010014692.1:27358-45871 GCA_004027295.1 Dolichotis patagonum | reverse complement strand
TCTTTCAAAGTTTTCAATCATCAGTTGGAATGGTTTTATCCTGTTTTGTTTGACTGTATCATACTTGATGATATGAATAGCTGTTTTGAAGAAAACAAAACATTGTGACAGCTATTGCTGATTTAATATCATCCTTCTTAGAAGTCCTACCATGCTTTTTTTTTGTTCTACTACCATTGGTTCTATCACATTGTGTCTTTATTGGAATTTGAATATGTGTGATAGCTCAAATTTTTTTTTCTTTTCTATCAAAAATGAGATATTACCGTACCCATTGAACATTTTCTGTTATTCGGTTGAGAAAGCCCTGTCATTCTTTCACTCTATGCATGGCTTTATACTATTGTGTTATGTTTGATATTATTGTATTTGAAACTATGCTCAACTATAGCAGAGTAAGAGATACGGTGTTAGCTATTATTGATGTCCATTTGACTTAATGTAAAGTACTGTGTTGCCTATGTTGTCCTGTTCTGATCTGCTCTGTAGTGCCCCTTTTTGTGTTATTGTCTTTCAAAAAAAAAAAAAAAAACATGATTTATTTTTAAAGTTAATTTGGAGAACCCCTGAACTCAAAGTTTCCCAGAGTAAAAATTTTCCCACCAGTTAGAAAGTACCTTTTAGACCTCAGGAAGCAACGTGCCCATCAAAGGTCAACTGAAAATAATTTCAAATGTGCTCACTGCATATTAAATCTAAGGTTGCCAAAGTGTAGTTTGAAAATGAGACCTATGTTAGGCAATCTGTGACAGATAAGGGTAATGTTTAAAAGTTGTCACTGTGGTTATGATGTTCATACACAGTCACCATATATTCTGATAATAAAAACTTGAACGAAGTACTGAAATACATATGCACATATATGAGTCATATATACATGCCATATATATAAAAAACAACTATGTATAGGTATATATGATTTAGATAGCATCCTAATTATT
This sequence comes from Dolichotis patagonum, assembly GCA_004027295.1. NCBI lineage: Eukaryota > Metazoa > Chordata > Mammalia > Rodentia > Caviidae > Dolichotis > Dolichotis patagonum. The sequence goes on along the minus strand of PVJX010014692.1, from coordinate 44,930 downwards.
AGTTTTAATCTCTTGTTAGTGATTATAAAATTTTAGTTAGCTCTAACTGAAACTAAAAGGTCATGATAAGTACAAATTGAAATTGAAAAGAAAGCTAATGCATTTAACCTAATTGATTTTTTAAATGGCAAGCATTTCATAAATTAGAATACTATATTCTAAATAACCTGACAAGTATCAAAGAAAATCTATGGATAGAGACATGGATAGAAAATGACAAAAATCACAATTTACCTTAAATAAAATTAGAGCATAAAAATCAGTATTTCAGAATTGGATAAGAAGAGAATTATAAGGTATGAATATAAATGTAAATTTTATCTTAAATAAAATTTAATAAAAGATAAGAGAACTATAAAATATGAATACAAATGTAAATCTTTTAAAAACCTCTATTTCCCATAGACAAGTTTAAGAAGTTATTAACAATTTATTATATTAACATTTGCATATCTCTTGGAATTTTCAAAGCACATTTGCATCTATTATTTCATTTTGAAGAGGCAACTAAGATAGCTTTCTATAAAACCAAAACATAAAAGGTATATCAGTGGGAGGAAAGGTGAGATATTAGAAGTAGATGAATTTGCTCAACAAGTCAAAATATTTAATTCACTTGTTTGAAACCAAACAGCTTCAATTATATACTTCTGATTATCTCCCTTCTTGGGCAGAAAAAGGATAAAAATAATCTTAATTTATTTGTATCACAAGTTAACAGTAAAGGAAATAAAATTCCAAACTTTATAAAAAGAAAATTTGACATATCCACAAATAGAACTTTCCACCTGTTTGCAGAGCGGCTTCGCACCCTGACCACTCTGGATGAATTCAGCTGTAGCCAAGAAGCAAACTGGTTTAGTTAATGAGCTTCAGCGGAACAGTTTATTGAGTCCCAGCTGCTCTATTCTTGTTAATGGTCCCATTCCTCTTTATGGTACTGGGCTCCAAAGCTTTGGGTTTATCTTTGACTCCTCTGTCTTGGTTAATTTTCTCTGGTTGGTGAGATAAGCTAACCCACACCCAAAATGAAGGCAGGAAAAGTTTACTTAGTTCACTGCAGAGGTTTCAGTCCATAATCAGCTGGCTCCAAGGCAGAGGGGCAACAATTCAAGGCAGCAGCAAGCAAAAGCAGCCAGAGCAAAAAGAGGGGAAGAACAAGCCTCTCTTCCCCCATGTAGTGCACTGGCCACCCCTCCCCAAGGTGGGTGCCGCACAAAATCTGGCTGGCCTCTTGTACAGGCTGAGGATATTTACAAAGGACCTTGGCTCCCTGCTGAGTCTCTTAAACTTCTAAACTTTTCAAGTTGACACAGTGTATCATCCCTAACAGCCTCCTTCCACTCAATTACCCTCCAAGGCCTGATATTTCTAACTGTTCTGTTCTCTTAACTGGGTTTCCCTTTCTTCTGGTTCTGTAACCTCCACTCCACTACCACTATCCCTTTTACAGGTCTCCACTTTTAACTCACTGTATCTGTGAGTCTCATAGTCCTAAGGGTCTCTTTATCAGTCTTCAGCGTAGACTTTATGAATAGCACAACCACCTCTGTCTCTCAATGCATACTTCCTGAACCAAGCACACCACACCACCTGTCCTTGTCATCTGCCCGCCAACCCACTTCCTAGGTACACTCTGCTCATTCCTCAAAGGTCTTCCCTGAATCCTTCTTTGACCCTGACATGACCTTTCCCTCTTATGAACTGTATCATGTTGCTTACACTGTCCTAACTGCCTTATGTTGTTCTTTCCTTTCTCCCTCGGAGTAGTCGGCTCCTTGGGGTGATCCTCCTGAAGGCAGGCATAGCCCAGTGCCCTGTGAAAACTGGAAATATTCAGTTTAATACCTGTTGAACTACAGACAAAAGCACATACACTTTTAAAAATAAAAATAACATGTGAAAGCAGATAGTGTTTTTTTGGTTCAAATTTTTAATAAAGAAGTAGGCTTCTGGTTCCCTCAAAACACTGTTACTTATTCTTTTAATAAGGAATCAACACCTAGTAAATTACTTAGTGAATGTAATTCAAAGCTATCACATACATAGATATGAGTTACTCTGGCAGCTGGTAGTGCTTTTCTGCTTCCAGGGTGGAGAATGGTTCATCTGAAAAGAATAGCCACAAAAACAAACTTACCACAGTGTCAGATGTCACAGCTGGACCAACCGCCTGCGGTTTGGTTGCTAAGCCTTGCAGGTGACTCATTTATGTGACTGATGGAGGCAAGAGAAGCAAGCTATTCAGATCTATATTCTAAAGCTGCAGAAAGTCAGGGGTGATGGTGCACACCTGTAATCCCAGCACTTGGGAGGCTGAGGAGGATCTTTGCAAGTTCAAGGCCAGCATGGACTCCAAAGTGAGTTCAAGGCCTGAATTGCATAGCGAAACCCTATCTCAAAAAGACCAATCAATCAACTGATCAGTCATTCTGCAGGAAGCCAGCAACACCAAGCCAGTCTCTGCAGCACTCTCCATGAGGAATGAGGGAGGCTATATTCATGAAATAAGAACGTACAGTACACTTTTGACATGTGAAATAAGAATGTACAGTACACTTTTGACATGGGTCAGTAAAATAAGAAAACTTAAAGAGTTATTCGCTTATGTAATTTTATAAGATTGCCCTCATTCTAATTAATGAATATCTCTACTTAAAAATTACTATGCTGGGTGCACACCTATAATTCCAGGTCTCTGGGGTGCTGACAGGAGCATCACAAATTCAAGCCCAGCCCAGGCAAGTTAGCAGTTTAGTAAGAACCTGTCTCAAGGGGGGAAAAACCACTGGAGATGTAGTTCAGTGAGAAGGCACTGTGTTCAATCCGTAATACCACATACACCAAAACAAACAAATAAAAAACCAAAACGTTATTTGTTAAGCTCTACATCAAATTTTTATTATTTTACTTTACTTTTTTGAGACAAGGTCTTATCAAGTTGCCCAGGTTGGCTTTGAACTAACAATTCTCCTGCCTTGGCCTCTCAAATAGCTAGGATTACAGACTGACACCACTGTGCCTGGTGTACAGCGACTTCCATAAGTATCAAAGGGAATGAAACCTATTTCATCTTTCTAGAAGGGTAAAAAACATTCCAGCCTTTCCAATACTTCTGAGTACTTTGAAAATTTTCTTTCTTGCTTTCTATGCTGGAGATCAAACCTAGGGCCTGGTATGTGCTCCACCACTGAGCTACATCTTCAACCCTTGAAATATTTAAAAGAGAGAGTTTTATCACAAGTATAGAATTTCAAAGAAAGGTATAGGAACATTTGCTAAGATAGTATGGGTTCCTTTTATTTAACCAGAGACATGATACTTACCGGAATTACACACAGAAACACACAACTTTCTTTTCTAGGCAACAGGCCAGAGAAAAGCATGTGGAAAACAATTGGCCTATGACAGGCATGAAAGAAGGGAGGGAGGGCACAGAGAGAAAAGCAAAAAGGAAGAAATGAAAGGTGAAAGAAAGAGAATAGAAAACAGGAAAGGAAGAAGGCAGGAAAGAAACTGTAGGACAGGCAGAAGGAGTACAAGATGGGAAGTTTGGATGGCAACTGGTATTGAAAAGTTTGAAGAGAGAATGAAAGCTTTTCCATCACAGAAGCTACAAGTAGGAGCAAGATAAAGAGACAATGTATGACATTTAAGTATTTCAAAAAGCAGCAGCACATCAAAGTTAAATAGTAATTGAAGATGTTTAAATGCTGAGAAGAAAGAGCTGAAAGGAGCCAATAATACTTGAGTTGCTAACCAACAGGGCTATGCAGAAGACTTTTGATGTATTATGTTACTCAGTTCTACTGCCAATCTGGAGAGCGTGGCATTGTTAGTTTCCAGTGTAAAGACCAGGTAACTGAGGCTACAGAACATAAATAGCCGGTCAAAGATCTCACACGAGATAAAGGAGCCAAAGGCTGAACTCGGCTGGCGGAGACCAAGGGCAAATTGAGGCCTAATCAGCTTCCTCTTCGAGCGAGCACAAAGGAGCAAGGCAACACACACAGGGATGAAGGCGTGTTGCAGGTTCTAGGGAAAGTTCATACAGCTGAGATTACATTGTTTACCTGAGCATGTATAAATGGGTGATACGAGGCAGATGAATCTTGTGGTACTTAAATTGCTTGTACTTCAGTCTGAGTGAATATAAGGAAGACCCAGAGACTGGGGGCACCTCTGTTGACTAAGAGGCAAGAGCCTCCGATCTGCCCTATGCTAAACTAACTCTGTGGTCTTTTTGTCATTTACCCTCATATGCCCCTGGGATCAGGAACAAACTAGTAGCAGAGCTACGTTCCCACAAGCCACGCCCTGGGTGGGGAAAGCTCAGAGGAAGAGGCTGATTCCCCATGGCTAGTGCCTAGGGCAGGAACCTGGGTCCAGGTTGTCTGCTGTACACTGGCAGTCTTCATTCATTCATTCATTCATTCACCAACATGGTACTACTGAGCTATATGTCAGTTACTGGGAGTGTGCCTAGTGAGGAAAACAGACATAGTCCTTAATATTAAGAGTTTATCACTTAGTGAGAAAAGCAGTCAATAAACAACTAAATAAACCAGTATCTCAATATAAAATTTAATGTACATTATGACCAAAATGGCCAGAATAGTAACAGAAAATAAATTGGAGTATTACTAAGTGAACATGGTTAACAAAGTCCAACTGAGACAAAAGGATAGTAAAGGGTCAGCAGTAAAAATAGGAAAAAGTATTCACAGAAGAGGGAAGAGGACTTGCAAAGGACCTGAAACAGATGACCACATGGAGATCCCACAGGCGAGGAGTAGAGTAGTACAGGGAAATCTTGCCATGCAGGGTCACAGCATAACAGCTGCTGCAGGTTAAGAGTCTGAGCTTGAAGTGCATTGGGAAGGCACAGAACGGTTTAGATGAACCACATTTGCATTTCTAAAAGATCATTCTGCTTTCTGTATGAACACGTGACAGGACCTAGGAGGTAAGAGCAGTAAATGGAAAGACCAGGAAAGAGTTTTGCAGCATTTCAGTGGTCACATGGACAAAGGTGGTGGCCGAGGAGACAAAGGAAATGCACATTAGAAGGAATATGAGTTATACTTTGGTGACAGAAACCAGATGCCATGCTGACAGACTGGATATGACAGTGACAGAAAGGGAGGGGAGCGGGTGTGTCTGAATCCTAAGCTCTAAATTATATACATCATTTGATTTTCATGGTGTATTTTCTTATAGTGCAAAGTTAGCTATATTTATAGTGGCTTTTTTCTTTTTCTTTTTTTCTTTTTTTTGTATTGGGGATCAAATTTAGGACCTTGCGCTTGCCAGGCAGGCACTTATGCCACTGAGCATTATCCCAGGCTTATACTGGCATTTTAAGTGGTGTATATTTTGGTAAGTAGTTCACAGGCTAAAATCTCCGTCTGCACACTGCTAAGCTCCTCCTCCCACTGTAACACGTGCTCTGAGGTACACTGTCTAGCAAGAGACATATCTTAGACATGATGTGGCAGAAAGAGGGTTTTTGCACCCAACCACCTAGGGGTGAATTGCAGTTTTGCACTTTGTTGGGTCTATACAAGGAAGTGACAGCTCTGAGCCTCAGACTTGTGTGTGCACAGGTGAAGATTTTCTCACAGTTCCACTGGGAGAAAGAGATAATTTATAGTAAATTACAAAATACATTAGGTAGTCAACAAATGGTAGACTCTCGCTCTGTTTTCTCCCCTCCCTTTTCTTTCCTTCCCTTCCTGCTCATTATAATGATAAGAAAGCCATCAGTTCCCAAGTGTCTCTCTAACAGAATACAGAGTACAGGACTGTTACATTTAACATAATTAAGACACACATTAGATTTTGGTACGAAAGGGCACTCACATGCAGTTATATTTAATATATAAATTCTAACTCTGTAACAACCTCCCTCACTTCCTGACTAGAAGGGCTGCCAGATAAAATATAGACTATTCATTCAGTTTAAATATAGAATATTCAGTTACACATAAACAAGAAATTTGTAAGTACAGTATATCACACAATATTTGAGGCATAGTTCTATTAAATTTTTTCACTATCTTAAGTTCAAATTTAATTAGGTTCCTTGCATTTCTATTTGCTAAATCTGACAAGTTTATGACTAGGCAAGTCTCTACAAGGAACAAATTTTTCCAAGATTCCTTTACAGTCCTGTGAGATGCTAACTCTTCACTGTGTAACACATTACGTCTCTCACCCTCATGATTCTATACTTCCACTCCTACTCTCTTTGAAGTGATTTCAGCCATTACTTCTCACTCCTACCAATAATCACACAATGCCCAAAGTCTACAGAGGAGCACTATATCAGACATGGAATTCTACGTAGTGGTCACAAAGAATGTTGGTGTATGCAGGTAGGTAAGTTTGTGGGTGAGTATGGGGGGTGTACACCTGTGGTGTCAAGCTTTTAAAAAGAACATGCTAACAATACCTCACTGAGAATACATTTAGAGAATTTTCTAGTAGTGACAGGTTAGATTTACATCCACATTAATAAAAGCTATTTAGATTGTACAGAGGTAGAATCAGTTATTGACTAAACTGAAAGAGAAAAAAGCTTTGAGTTCACTTAGTAATAACTGCCTATGAAAGTGAAAGATTCGTGAATCTTTCATTAAAATCAGACCATATGAAAAGAATGTGAAAGTGTAGGCCACAGTTCTATCTGTCTCTGGTCTCCTTTTGAACACACTCAAGTGTTTCAATTTCTGGCTTCAGTAGTAAGGATAAAAATTAAAGGAAACATAAGTATAGCTACTCCTATGAAATACCCAGAGTATTATTTATGACAGTACTTGCTGTTGCTCCACAACAAGATAAAGAACTTGCTTGCTCTGAAATAAAAGTCAACACACTGAGGAAGTTCTGCTTTTAAAAAATTGTCAGTTGAACTAAACGAAATATTTAATAGTGCAGTTTATTTTCACCCTGGTACAAGTTCATTTTCTCACTGTGCCTTGGAAATAAAAAATCTCACAGACTGATGCTAGTCTGTGGACCACATTTTATGTGAGTAGCACCTATGCATATAGAAAACTGTAGAACTTTATATAATGTACCTGCAATATGATGGGAAAAATGGAGGGCCCTCCTTTTTCTGGCCATTTTGCTGACCAAAGGTCCTGCTATTTCACTGAAATAAAGGCATAAATATCTTATCCATTCCTAACACTCTCATTAAATAAGTATCTATCAGAACAGTAGTCGCCCCCGTTTTAGAAAAAGGAGGATGTGTGCTTACTCTTCCTGACGTAAGTCATTGACGCTGCGGTCCAGTGAGATCATGTCACTTGCCACCATGTTAAATCCAAATTCTTTAATGCTGGCTTGAACTGCATGTTTGAATTCTGGTCCCAAAACCAATGGCTTCGCTTTCTCTCCAGGGCCACCAACCACTCCTTGAGGCTCAGGTTCTTTGGGTTCAAAGTTACCGAGGATCCCTGGGCGTAGCACAGGATCGTGGTAGGTGAATGTCTGAGGCTTAAATGTGAGATACTGCCTCTGCATTATGTCTTTTTGGGAATCTCCTCCAGCATGGTGCTCCTGTTCTTTTTTGGCCTTGTTTTTTCTTCTAATAGACTCTAAGTCCACTTCTACTCCTTCCACATGAGGCCATGGCACCACAGGTTTGAATCTGTCATCCCCAGGAGCTAGTCCATTGCCTCCTCGGTTAGGCATGGGGTTATTGACATCTCTGTCTTCCTATACAAAAGGGAGGGGGATATACAATAAGTACATGAAGGCAGACCACAGCAGGAGAGTTTATGATACAAATAGTCATGTTTGTTAAAAAGCTGAGGCAAAATAAAACAGTTTAAAATGTGGAATACAAGCAAGTCATCAATCGGTTCTCTTTGGAAGATGTATTTCAGGGTATAAAGGAAAGGTCAAAAAAAGCGCCACTTCTTCACTGTACTATTCCAAAATACACAAATGGATACGTTTTTAGCTTATCCTTATAAATGTAACTCTCTATCAAAGACCTCCAAATGATATATATTTTCAAGAGTTACAGCAATGAGCTTCTAGGACATTTGATTAAAACACTTAATAGGTCACGTTGTACAGTCATCTGGTGTATAACAAATAGACCCTTTTGTCAGCAATGCAGTTGTATGGTGGCACTAACACTGGATGGATATCAACATTAATTCAGGAGCTTTGTGCCCCAAACGGAAGAGGGACAAGATGGTAATATGCATTCGATAGACTCAATTCAGGATTTTCTTTTCTTTTCTTTTCTTTCTCCCCCCTCCTTTTTCTTTTTGAGATAGTGTATTGCTATGTAGCCCAGCTGGCCTCCAACTCACAATCCTCCCACCTCAGCCTTCTGAGTGCTGGGATTATAGGCATGTGCCACCACACCCAGCTTTAATTTAGTGTTTTCTATTTAGTGAGAATTTAGCTGAATTTAGAAGTATACAAAACTCATTTTTAATAACTATAACCAGAAATCTTGGGTTTTAAAATGATACATAATACCTAGTTTGCCCCATCCGACAGTAGCACAAGAAAAAACAGACTCTGCATATATGGCTATTCAGTAAAGGGTACCCTTCTTTAAATCTGGATTTTTTTTATTACCTATGGAAAACATTCCATCAGAAATCCTGAGTGATTTTACTTTTGATATACAGTACATTTACTTTTTCTAAACCAGTATCATTGTTTTCATTATGCAGTGTTCCTCTATATTAGTATCACTTCAGTGGATTTTTAAAAATATTGATGTCTCTGTGTGTTTCTCTCAGACACTGATTTAACTGGTCTGGGCATTTGAATTTTTTAAAAATACTTCAGGTCACTGTAGGCATCTAAGCCTGACAACCACTAGCCTAAAGAACTGCTGCCTATAACTATACATGTGATTTATGGAGTATTCACAACAGAAGAAGAGGTAAGGAAAGCTGAACTGAAAAATACGCAAACAGGTCTGCTTTGCACTCCGATAAGATTACATGATTCCTTGGATATTAACAGAATTAGCGCCATCTGACCATCATTTTTCTATCATGGTATAACTATCTAGAAAAGTAAAGTTTAGAACTTTTAAAGAATACAGAAATAAAGCCTTAAATATGTTATCTACTAGTAGTTTGGTTAGAAACAAAAGTCTCTGTAGAAAGTTATTTCAGAAGTGAATTTAATGAGTATGGCCAGTAAAAGGAATTCTGAAAACTTATATATTTATTTCAATGATATAAGCATATGATACTAAATGCAAAAGTTCCAAAGACTATGCAATGCAGAATAAGCTTTTCTTATTTTCTCTTCTGTAGAACCAATTATAGCTATCAATTTCTTAAGCGTCTTTCCGTAAATGTTACATATGCATGTATAAGAACATGTGTACATATGGGATACACTTTTTTTTCTGGTAGCAGGAATCAAACTCACAACCTCACTCTTGCTAGGCAGGCACTGTGCCACTAAGCTATATCCCTGGCCCTAGATTTTTAAATTAATTATTAAAAAGGAAACTCATAAGATAGCACAGCTGGTTCAAAGACAAATCCAAAGACAAGACAAACAAACATCAAGAATACTAATTTACAAACAGATGTTAAATCGGTCAATATCCGCAAGGTAATAATAAAATCATTTTATCAAGCACAATTTGCATTTGCATTACTAACAGGTTTCTATAATGTACAGGATTATAAAATCGCCCCAAAACAATGAAAGAGTAGCAAAGCCCTGGAAAGTTAAGTCAGATTGGGCTGGGAATTTAGCTCAGTGGCGTAAGCACCTGCCTGGCAAGTGTGAGGTCATGAGTTCAATCCCCAGTACCAAAAAAAAAAAAAAGAAAGTTAAGTCAGATAATATTCCCAATCGTTTTTGGGGGGAGGGGCATTTCAAAATTTTACAAATTTCCCTCCATATTACATAACAGTGTAAGATGCGACACCACCTGATTATACAATTGTGACGCCTTTCCTCAGCCACATGCCTGAAGGTACGGCTTCTGGACCAGGCTTCTGAATGTCGCATGCCTGAGTAAGCAAGGGCTTATTCTGAACCTAACCTGAGAGCCCTACTAAGCATCAAAGTAGAAAGTCATCTTGCCAGAACTAAGGGACTAAGGGTTTTCTTGAGAAATAACTACTCCTATTAAAAAAAAAAATACATGCTCAGCAATGAAACTGCAATGAGATTTGGAAGACAGAAAGTGTCTGTTTCTCCAATTTGTCTTCTGGCTCTTCCCCAAACTTACTCAAGATAGTGTTGCAAGTGAATTAAAATAGAGAGATCAAGACACTGGACCCAAGTTGTTGATGTTGGACTACACACAGCACACAAAGAAGAAAAGACATTCACCCCCCCCCCACCCCAACCTGCCAACTTCAGGTTTCACTTTATGGGCTCCAGGGAATGGTAAACAGGGAGGCAGAAAATGAAAGGCAAAGAAATATCACTGAATACCTAAGAGTAGTTTGAACAGGTCATCAGACATCAACATCCAGTCATAGAAGCCACTAGATTATCCAATGTTCCATCAGAGCAAAACTATATCAAAATAATATGGCTATAACAGTACATGAAATCAGCGACCTATATATGCTATCCTTTACATTGGCCTATACTAACATACACTGCAAATTTAAATACTTCTCAAATTCACCCACTTCAGCAAAAGAGGTTTTCACCAATACAAACTTCGTGCATATCCTCCACTAAGAATTGTTTTGATCTTTTCTCTGACTTAATGATTCTTTGTCCAACCTTGCAGGTGTTCCTAGGATTCTATGAGAATTCTATTTGTTATTATATCCTATTACCAGTTACTCCATTTTCTTCAAATCCCAGTAACCAGTCGTCCATATCTATTTCCCAACCCTTACCACATTTCTGATCTTCAGATCTTACAGTCAACTGTTTTCTGAACATTTCTACTTATATCTCTCTGATACCTAAATGTAACATACCTGAAACTGAACCTTTCATTCATTAGCCTTATATCATCTGTTTTATTTACTGTCTTCCCTACTTCTGGGAACCACCGTCCATTCAACTGATCAAATCCAAATCCTGTATTCACCTTCAACTTCTTGTTCTGCCAACCCCACTGACATTCACTCAGTCATGAGTTTCTGTCACTTCTGTCACCTGGGCAGCGCCTGAACTTGACCATTTCCATTATTGTCATCACCACTGCTTTACTTTGGGCCACTCATTTCTAAACCAGATTACCACAAAAGTCATAATAATGATAACTGTAAACACTATTTTGCTACAGCTGTAGGGATTTTCCCTAGTTAAAATCTAAGCATGGTAACTTTCCTGCTTACAACATTTCACCAATGTTGTAAGTTTATGTTCAACCTCCCTGGTGTTCCTAGGATGCACCATGCTTTCCAGACTCCTGCTTGAAATGATGCAATGTCTCCACTGTGAATCAAGAGGGCAGGGGTCAACTAATTTGAAGAGGAATAAGGAATGAACATTTTTGGTTTTGCAGCCTGCAAGATCTCTGCTGCAATTATTTAAGTTTGCCATTGTAGTTGTAAAACAGTCACAGACAATATATAAATGAACATATAAGGCTGTGTTCAATAAAACTTCATGCACAAACACAGATGGTAGGCTGGATTTGGCCACATCCTCTGCCCTAGACCTTAAGTCCTATGAAGGACAAGAGTCTACCATAGGCACCACTGCATTCCCAATGCTTATGCTGGTGGGTAATTCCTCAGCAAATACTTACTGCTTGGTGTCTATTTCTGCTTGGTGATAAGAGACTACGAGAAGAAAAGGGAAAGAAAGGGAACAGAGAATCTGAAATGTGAGAGAGAGGCTGATATCAGATCCTTATTGGCAATACCTAAGAATTCACCAGGAACATAACTATTCTCTGCATGGTATTTTACTTGAAATAATGACATACAACAACATCAGAAAAATTGAATTTTCTCAATTCTCAAAGTTTGCCGTTAAATCTAAAGGCAGAATCAAATAGTAGAACTGTGTCTAATACCAAGTCAGTTAAGAATAATCACATCAAATCTTAATGTCATGTGATTCAAAGAGTAGCTGTAAAGTACAATACTTAACTTTCCAGAAGGGAAACTTCACACTTCTTCCTGAGAGTGAATGAGAATTAGTAAATGCCTCTGTGACTCACTGGCACTATGATACTTTCATAAGCAACAGCTGATTTACTGTACAGCCAAAATCAATGAATCACTGCTGCCTAGAAATGGAAAACAGAATCAGTAGAGAACTTTCCAAGATCATTATGTTCAGAAAAGCAAAACCAGACTGAAATATCCTCACATATCATAAGATGGTCAGACTATAGTCACTACCCACCTTATAACTTACAGAGGACCTCTACCTCATACTCTCAAAGCCTACTTATGTGTGCTCTTTTTCCAAGATGTTCATGCCTTGGCAGAAATTCTATGAATCCAGAAGGATTTAGAAAAATGATCTTTAGAGCAAATGACAGTGATATAGGCATTTTGGGATTTGAAGTCAGGTGGACCCTAGAAAACTACATCCATAATGATGAGCCTATGTAGCCACATGATCTTTTGAGAAATTACAACTTGGGAATGGCTACTATTGAACATGTGCATGCTATTTGGTTATCATTCTTCATGTGCCACAGAATTTAGAAGTATAACATGACAAATTTCATTCTGTGATTTAAAACCCGTCTGACCAAAAACACCTTTAGTAAGAAAATTCATATCCTCATCCATTTTTTTGGCTGTACTTACTTATCTAGGAGATGAAGAAACAAGTACAAAGAGAGCAGAGAGGGAGGTTGTTAAAGCAAATACAGGAAGTCCCGGGGAAATCAGGTATGCACTGGGCAGATGCTCCTCATGCTCTCATCAGAGGTAGTATGAGGGTGGGATGGGTGCTCACGCCTCAGTATCCTTTCTTCTCCCCACTTAGCTACAGCTGGATTCTAAATTACCCCATCTGCCATTTTGTGCAGAATGAAGACCTTTAAGTCTTGCTCCTTTCAAAGCACTGAGAGATGACTGCCTTGGTGACCCTGTTGGGCATCCTGGGAGGGAAGGGGTCAAGAAATTATCAGGGTTTACAATAGATAGACCTGAGATTAAACTGAGACCTTACCAATCCTTGAATAAACGTAGTGTCACCCCTTACAGGTGAGGATACAATTTCTAAAAATGTATTTGTAAAACTCTTACTAAAGTGAGAGGAGATTTAAAGCTACTTTTCAATAGCAATACCTCTGTTAATAACTGAGGCAGAACTGAAAAATGGTAAAAGTATGTTTTAGGCAGGTAAACTTACATAAATATAAAAATTCCATTAAACTCTAGATACGGATTTTAAGTATGACATTGCTCTGATAAGAAAATTCATCAGCTGAAAGAAATAGATTCACTTAGGAGGATTAACTCCTAGGTCAACACAGATAAGTCACGAGTTTACAAAGTAGGGAAAAGAGAACAGTTGACATCAGAGTGACTGCTCCACCTAAAGAAATCCAGGTTAGCAACTTTATCACTATATATTAGACTCTGGCAGAATAACCAGATTGAGTACTGCACAGTAAGCTACTTGGAACCAAACCCTCAGTACTGAGACACTAAGACTTTTGACTACAGAAAACTACCTATTATACAAAAGCTGGTCATTATTCTTTTTACTCTTTCTCTCAAGATTTCTGATATGTTATAATAACCATAGTTATAAGTGAATTTAACAACCCACAGGAAATATTTTACCAGGGCATTTTGGACCAATTACATGTTACTCTGTATTAGCCACATAAGCAAAATACGAAACATAGTACATAATACAGATCTATCCTGTGCTACAGTAAGTAAAGAAATTAATACATCTTCCTAAAAAGTTGGCTATATCACAGTTTTGAACATTTTGTCATCTCAGGAAAAAGAAGCTTTCATTATACTTACTCTTATACAAGAGCCTCCCCCCAAAAAAATCTCACTGTTGTGCAACCAGTCAAACCATCCTTGAATTTCCATGCATACCACTGGTATTCTTAAAAAAAGAGATATCCATCTGCACTGACATGGTAATTTTCTGAAGATCTTTGTGAAAAATCGTGGTCAACTATACAATATCCAAAAATGACAAACTTGAAGTCTTTGGATCTTTCCTTCAGTTGTGAAACAATTTCTTTCCTATCATTAGGATGATTTAATTTTGTGACTCATTTGACTTAATGGGAAAATTAATGTACTTAAAAATACTATAAATCCAGTAGAAAACAATCACTTATTTTTTAACAATCAACTATTTTAGTTACTAATGATAAATTCATAATGGCTATCTAAAATTATCTATATTTTCTGATGTCTGGTTCAAAATTCTTTCCAGATCCCTTCCCCTAAAAAATGAATTCACTTTCTAAGCAGAAAACAAAGCCATGTACAGTTATGCCAGGCAATTCTGATCCATACAAGGCTTCCTTAAACACTAGATAAATGACAAGAACTGGAAATTCAAAATGGAAATTTTTGACCTTTTCTAAGCATTTAAAAGTCATCCAAGAAACAGAACAAGTTTCTTCCCACCAGCTTAGTCTGTAAAAATTATTGACACATCAGTTCCATACATTCTGTCTTTGGATAATAATTATGCATTGATGGTATTCCTAGTTTTAAAATAGTGTCCAATTTCCAAGGTCAACTCTATTTCAAATAGATACCTTAGTACATTTTTGACATTTAATTTCCCTCAAATCACTGAACTTTGTGAGCACAAATTTTTTGCAGATTAAGCACCCCTTCTATGCGCTAGGAAATTCACTCAATTGGTAAGAAATATCATCTTTATTTTATAAATATGGGTTTCTTTATAGGATATACTTTTTTTAAAAGTGTTTCAGAGGTAAGAGGTTATATTAAAAATAAGATTTAGTTAGGTCTTATTTCCAGGAAAATACAGTAGATTACATTTACTCTTTTCTCTAATCTCTTTGTGTTACTGAAATATTCACAGAGATCCCAAAATCCTAACTACTTAATTTAGAAGTGATATATTATTAATTTATTTATATTTTTAACATACAAAACCAAGTCATTTTAGACGCATGTAATATAAGCCCTATCACCAAAATAAGTCCCAGTTAATATCACCAGATTGACAGAAACATTTAGTACATCTGATGCAACCAGGATGGACATACTGAATAATAAACTAATATTAATGTATAATTAAATATAAGCAATATTATTGCCATTACTTAGATGATAATATAAATTATAAGTATTTGTAAATATACAAATAGGTGCATTTGAATGAAAAGTAAACACCTGTATAAACAGATGAACTCACGACTTATTGCCAAATGACCAGCTGGAGTACAGACACAATGCATGAACAATATGAGCACTTGTTAACAAGCAGATGTGGCTGTGTCTAATGTGAATCTGCATAATTCAGTACATTGTGCATTGTAATGTGTGTGCCTAATGCACTCATGTGAAATAAACATTTTCTGATTTGAAAAAATAAAAATAAATAAAAATAAGATTTGGGGAAATTTTAAACATTCCAATTTTTTAGGTTTGATCTTTTGAAACATTAGGTTATTCTGACTGTTAGATATTATTTTAAAACTAGTTTTTGGAAGTGATATTACTAAGCACAGGAATAAGTCCTTTACATTTATTTATGAATATACAGTATAATTCTGACTAAAATTCAGTTCATCCAAACTAAGGTAGGTGATCAAGTTGATTAAAATTTACTTTTTCAAAACCAGGTCAATATATTGTATATTTTAAAGGTATCAGGGTAAATTTCATATTTATTAGGAAAAAAACTTAAGTGTTTTTAACATATGTTAAAATTATATCTTAAAAAAGGAAGACGTCACCAAAAAAATGCATCTTTACATTAGCTGCATTATCGCTAATGCTCAATTCTGTAAGTATGAAATTCCTATTAAGTACACAGTACTACAAACCAGCAACTTAAACTCTGAAATTAGCTACCAGAAACCTCTCTCCTCTTCCCACAGTCCTGTGAACATTTCTAACATTCTCTTCCTGCATTGCTTTAGTATGTTTATATATTTCACCTAGTCAGACTGAGGGCTCTTTGCAAATACTGTACAGTGTATTATTTATGTGTGTCCAAGCACCTTATAAGGCAATAGGTAGTTAGGGCTTGTTTGTTCATGTACCAAAATGAGAACCTCTAACTGAAAATCATCTATTATTACCATGTTGAAATACAACTGACTTTGGACTTCACATTTGGTTTGGTTAAGCTAGTATTTTGGAAATCCAATGAGATAACTGAAGAGATTACTTTCCAATGTATTTCAAATTTGAATAATCCTTTTTTAAATTTCTCCTTTAGATGTGGATAAAAATCATGTCTTTAAGTGAAATTTTGTGCTTCATGGAAAATGAATACTTTATTTAAACATGACAAAGTAAATCTGCTTATGTCAGTCTTAGTTCCTTACATCAATTAATCTTGCCAATGGTTTTGCTAAATTTGATGCTTATAAACAGTAATGGAACAGAGATTCTAAACCAGATCAGAAAAATATCAGGTAACACTCAAGGAGGAATAAATTAAAAGAAGAAACAGGCAGTTAAAGGACCAAAATATAGGTTATTTTTTGCAATAAGAAAATAACAAATGATGATTAATTTTTCTTTTACAAAAAACTTACTTATAAGACTGTTTTTAATTGACCTAGATCAAAGTTATTATCAGACAATAAATCAAAGTGTCAAACATATGAAATTTTACAGTACTTATGAAGTCCAAATAATTTTTATCTTTCAGAGGCTTTATGGAAATTCATGCTGTAGTTCATGAACTAAATTACGTTTACAAGATTTAATAATCTTTCTTATTGTGAATACTTACTATTAACTCTTCAGCTAGTTTGAACTGAATTTTAAGAGTCAAACATTAACATTAAACTGGCAATCAGGACAAGGATATAGTTCAGCGGCATAAGTGCCTGCCTGGCAAGTGAAGTGCAAGGGCCTGAGTTAGATTCCCAGTACCAAAAAAGTAAAAAATAAAAAGGAAATGAATAAACAATAGCCAGGCGTCCTGACACACACCTGTAATCCTAGCACTAGGGAGGCTGAGGCAGGAGGATCATCAAAAGTTCAAAGCCAGCCTGGGCTACACAGTGAGTTCCAGGCCAGCCTGAACTATATAGCAAGACCTTGTCTCTCCACCCCTCAAAAAATCAAAAGTGACATACATTTATATTTGTCAAAATCTATGCTATAAATTTCAATGTTAAGAATACATATTGTCAAGACAGGGCTATTAATATATGTCATACCATTGCCATTTAAAAGCATTATACCCTCAGGTAGTAAAAGATAAGATTCTAATACTCCTTAGAAATCATAAAGGCTATAGTAGATAGATTTTACCTCGCCATGCTTGACAACTAAGCAGTTCCTAAATTTTACAAAAAAAGTTTCTAAGCAGAATTTTCATTTTCTAGCATTCAATAAGGTACATAAAATAGTTTAACTGGCTGGGGATTTAGCTCAGCAGCTTAAGCGCCTGCGTGGCAAGCGTGAGGTCATGAGTTCAATCCCACCCCCCC
>PVJX010014692.1:0-27258 GCA_004027295.1 Dolichotis patagonum | reverse complement strand
TATAATTTAGTGTCTGCCCAAACTAAGCAGACAGTTTAATTCTTAATCCTCTTTTACATCTGGCAAATCCAGTGAAACCACATAATGATTTTCAATCTTCCTGAAAACCTTATAGGAAATTATGTCACCAACAGCATCATCAATTAGTCTTCTGACATTAAGGAATACATTGTACTGAGTGAGAGTAGAATGAAATCAAATGTGGCATTTGTGTTGGAAGAGAATGTTTAATACCTTCCTAAAAGCCAAAAGAGCAATGTCCTATTATCCCTCTAGGGGAGAAATTCAAGAATGCATACAGCACTCCCACACGAAGTGTTACTACTTTTTGCAGCTGGAAATGCATGAAACAGCTTTTCCTCTAGTGTTTCCTGCTTTTGCCCTGAAGCCTGGCTTTCATAACAGCTCATAAAAAAGTATTGCAGTATGGGACTTTTACAACACATATTATGACTGGTATAAGATAATCTCTTGCAAATATGAAAATAAATCACTCCAAGTAAGAAAATGTCTCAATTTTCAGGGCAGATAAATCATTTTGAAGCACAAACATTTCACTACCATGTCATGACTCGAAATCCTTTTAAGAATGGTGTGACCAAGTATCATAATTACATGAAACAGGAAAAAAAAATCTGTACATAGATCAAGAAATTTTTTGACATTTTATTTTACAACTCTTAATAGGCCTGATCTCAAGTAGGAATGTTTATGCTGTGTGCTGTTAAACCATGAGTGTTATTTAGCATTGGGATTAGTATTTATATGCATTACTAAAAGGCAAAGAACTATTCCTTTAGTTATCCAAATATTTATCACAAGTGTCCTGTAAGGCGCTCTGCCTCCAAGGGAGGCACAGCCTGGAAGGAGAGGCCTGAGAAGGCTCTAAGTGAATTGATCCTGTGTGAAAACAGCAGTTGGTCTCCTGCAAAGCTGGTAGGAAAGTTTGTGGGTAAGGAGGTGGGGACAGAAAATGTCACTTGGAACCACTCTAGGCAGAGACAACAACATAAAAAAAAAAAAAAGAATCTGGGGTGTTCTTAAACTCCAAATGGTTTGTTTAGTAAATTCAGGGGGCCTATGAAGAGATGGCAACAGATCAGACTCAAACTGGTAATTCCTCGGAGGCCAAGAGGTTCAGACTTTATCTGCTTAGCAATGGAGCTGGGAGACGGTGCATTCCAGATCAAAGCTGGATTTTGGAATTAGTATTCTGGTAGAGATAATCAATGGGAAGAAGAGCTAATATGTTTTCAGAGATAAGAAAAATATTAGGAAAAAATATATGCGAGAAGACATTGGGAGACAATGTCAAGAAAAGAGTGGTTGACAAGGATAAAAACTGCAGGCATGATATTAAATTAATGAGAATTCCAACAGGA
This sequence comes from Dolichotis patagonum, assembly GCA_004027295.1. NCBI lineage: Eukaryota > Metazoa > Chordata > Mammalia > Rodentia > Caviidae > Dolichotis > Dolichotis patagonum. The sequence goes on along the minus strand of PVJX010014692.1, from coordinate 25,876 downwards.
ATAAGCAAAACTGCAGCATGATTCACTTAACACCTCTATGATATGCAGCATGTGTGGGGACCAGAAAGCATGCATCTAGGCAGGCCTTAGCACTCCTCAGAATTATCACCTATCCAGACACAGATCGAACAATCATCTTTTTCTCTGTCATCTAGAGTACAAGAGGCATTTCTGTGCTCCTGTTGTTCTTCCCTAGACATTCTTTTGAAATAAAATGTCTAACTGATGAATTAACAAATATGTATTGGGTAGTTAACTATGTAACAGGTTACAGGAATGATAGGACGCCACTCTTGTGGAGCTTTCCATCCAGTGGGAGTGACAGACAGTCAAAACACGGTGATTTAAGAGCCTATAAGGAGGTCTGGACTAACGTAGGAATTTAGGAAAGGCTTACTTGGGAAGGAATACATCACTGAGTGGAGAGTGGAAGAATGAAGTTAACTAGAGCGAGGAGGGAAGAGTTACCCAGGTAGAGAACATGCTGAGAAGAGTCCCTGGAGCAGGAAGGACTATGGTAGGTAGGAAAGACTAAGCGTGGCTGCAATAGAAAGAGCAGGGGCCTTCGTGCCTGATGAGGCTGAAGATAGGCGGAAGCCCAAGAAGTTCTGGTGTCTACAGTAACAAGTTTGGTCTTATTTCAAGATCAGTGAAAAGTATGTCAAGTTTTAATGTACCACGGAAGAGATAAGACCTTTTTGAAAAGAACCCTCTGTAAAAGAACAAACTATAAGGATGCCAGAGTGATAAAGATAGGCTCAGGGAACAGAGAGTACAAACCAGGATGAGTATCTTAGTGATAGAGAAAGAAAAGTAGACAGATGCATAGGTTCGCTCAGAAGCAAAATGCCAAGCTTCATGATGGATTGGATATGGGTGGTGAAGGAGAAGGGGGTATCAAGGATGGCTTTAAAAATTTTTCTAACTCGCACAAATAGATGGCATTTCCTGTGAGGGGAAACATTAAAAAAGGTTGGCATTGAAGAAGGGTTCCTTTTTAGATATGTTATGAGTGAAGGGCTTATAAAACATTCACGAGGAAATGGAAAGACATTTGTAACTTAAGGAAGAGTTCTGCACTGGTGATAAATTAAAGAAAATCAGAAACCAAGACAGTATGTTCAGGATATAGGGAAGGGTCAATAGAGTCAAATGGTGCTTAGGAACCCGGTGAGATGAGGACAGTTATTTGGTACCATGAATTTGAATGACAGATTTAGAGTTGTTTCGGTGGTATAATGGAGTTAAGAGCCCAAATGAGGGGTTGGGATAGGGAAAGGAAAGGTGTGGAAATGGTTCAAGCAAGAGTGAACAATATGTGTAAAAAGTCTGTTGTTAAGGGCAGAGGAGAGATGGGACAGGTAGCTGCAGAAAATATGAAGTGGAGTGAGAGGTCCTGGTTTATTTTGTTTTTAATGGTAAAGACTTAAGCATTTTTAAAAGTTAAGGCAAAGACATTAATATACACATGAGAGAAGGAGTAATCACAGTACAGAGTTCCTGAGAATGGGAAGCCAAAGTGGTTGTGGGAACTGGCTAATTAAGAGGATGTCAGCCCTCTGTTCTAATAGAAAAGGCAATAGGTAACAGACACAGGCATTCAACCCTTCATCGCTGCCGTCCTCCTCCCCAATTTATTCTACACACTGCACTCAAGCTGTCTCTTCATTTACTAGTCATGTCCCAATGAGGACAGCATTTAAAAATATTATTTCAGCTCCCCATTCTATGGTTGGCTCATGTTACCAGCCTTAGCTTACAATCGTGTCTTGTTTACCCCTGTCTTTCCAGGTTCAGTTCCAATTCCATTTCTACAGATCAGTTCCCACCATCTGTTCTAGTTCCATTGATATTTTCCCTTTTGTGACCTTCAATTCAATTCTTTACTAATTCTCTAACTCCTATATGCTTTTCTTCCCCCACCAGATTAAAAACAATTTGAGAAGAGTCTTAACAGTCTTTGGTCTTTTGGTACAGCAGGTTTCTATTATGTGTCTTCTAAATTGTCTGTCATTTCTATTTTCCTTATTCATCTTTCCATATACACAATAATAACACGGCTCAGTAGGAAACATGATGTTCCCTGGGCTCCATGTTTCTAATTGGTCAAGTTTTGTAGGTAAACTGGCAGGAAGGGAGACAGCAATGTTTTTTCATTAAAAAAAAATAAAATAATCAGACATTGTTAAGTATGTTTTATACTCCATTCTTCACAACATCCCAGTGAAATTGGTGAGTTAGGTCTTGTAATTTTATTCTCACATTTTACAGTTGAAGAAGTTGAAGATTAAAAGGACTTTATCTCATCCCAGTAACAATGAGTGAATGTCCAAACTAGGATTTGGTCCAGGTGGTTATTAATTCTGAGTGTTCATAGTCACAGTGCTAAACCATTTCAAAGAATACATTTGGTGATGGATTTTACTTTCTAGGAATCAAGAAATTCACAAAAGTAATTAATTGTAATGTTCTTTAAAATGTTAATGTTCAATTTAATATATCTGTATCCTGTTTTTTTAATCCTGTTACAAAGTCAGTCTTTGGCAACCACTTACATCAAAGAAATAGCCAATTCTGACACATCACACAATGGATCTGTCTTGTCAAGGTTTTTTTTTTTCTCTCTCTCTTTTGATGTGTTAGGTTATAATTTCCTTTGACAACATGTAAAATAAAGCAGAAAGCATTTTGAACAAAGAATTTAATCAGTCTCTCCCCCAAAAGCAATGACTAAAGTTGTTTTTTATGTTCCACAGACTGTTTTAACATACTATTTTTGAATTTTGAGCTGTTCAAACCACTGTTAAAGAATGACTTACCTACTACAAATAAAAGGACTGCTAATTCAAGATCAAGCCCGTGACTGTGGCCTCACTGCTATTCTATTCTAAACAAAATCATACTAAACACTTGGCTCCGCAGACAGTCAAATATCACATCATGACAAAAGCACTATAGTTCTCAGGACGTGCTAACTACACACAAGATGAGAATTCCATTTATTTTTCCTCCCATAGAATAAAAGGCATCAATCAGAAAAAGAAATAAAAGCACTTAACACTTACCCACAGAAACAACCTATCCACAGATGCAACCAATAGTCTGTTTTTAGGACACATGAGGATGCTCAGCCCATCAAGACCAAGAAATCAGAAAGAAGTGGAACTGAATCCGTTAGGAGTACCCATGAAAACATTGCTTTTCTAGAGAATAATTTTTCTTTTCCTAATTTAATCTCTGTTTTATCATGTAGGAAAGAGAATCAACTTACATTAGAACTTTAAAAATAAGTGGTTAACTTCAATTTTTCATTTCTATTTTCATTTGTTAATCTTGCCAACCACTACCTTTTACACGATAGAAAGCAATTATACCTATCTTAAAGCAATGTTCACAATATTTACATTCCTTCTAGAGTAACATAAACAATTTTAAGACAGTCACTGGCACTTTAAAAGGAAGAAATACAATGGCTGTTGAGCAGTAGGAAGCTCAAGGAATTAGGTGAGAGAAGCCAGTCAATCACATATGCCTAAATTCAGCTTTCTAACATATTCCCATCAGCACAGGTTGATCATAACAGCCAGAATGGAATACGTGACATCTGATACCCTTTTGCAACTAAAGGTGAAATTCTGGTAAATAATATGCATAATAACTGAGATAGCCAAGTTTACCAAATACTTCAGTTTTATTTTTCCATAATCATCTGATGTTTCCAAGTCATCTAAGCTTGTTCTCTATTAAAAAAAAATTTACGTCTTTCATATGTACAGTGAAGGCAACCAGCACATTTATCTTGGTATCTATGAATGAATGAGAAAACTTGCTGTTACTATAGCACACACTGAAGACAGGTTGCCAATGTGTCAGTCAAAACACTGCCAAAATTAGAACAGAACTTCCAAAGGCTTAACAGGAAAAATAGAAGAGGTTTTTACAAAGTGGTAAATCAATTTACCAGTGAAAGCATTTTATGGAATGTGGATTTGCATCATAACTTCTACAAAGATAGTAACAATAGGATAAGGAAGAGGAAGGACCCTGGTAATAATGCAAGCAGTATTTTTAGGGCTTTGCACCGGTTTTAATCTCCGCGATGGCCCCCTGAGCTACAAGTAGCTACAATTACTTTCCCATTGTGCAGATGAAAAGTATGAAGCAGACAGTATAAATAACTTGTTGTGAACCATACATTCAGGAGGCAATAAAAGTGGAATTCAAATCCAAGGTCTTTGGATCCACAACTCATGTTCTTAACTGTTTTACTTGCTTCTTTGGAGGAAAGTATCCACAAGTTATTTTAGTTTGTACACTAGAATTCCTAAAGAACTTACAGATAAATAAATCAACTGCTATCTTTAAGATGTTTTTAAAATGCCCAAATCTAAATATATTCCTTTCAATCATTAACTCACTCAGCTCATTTCAATAACAATTTCTTTTATTTCAAATCAATACAATATCATTAACTAATATTAGTAGCAAAATAGCTTAGAAAGGACTATTTTAATAGAAGAAAACTTTTGGAAATCCAATTAGTATTTCAAAAGTATGAACAACTTACTATGATGCTGTCTATCTTATGCCACTGAATGTTGGAAGTGTTTGACTTTCTTTTCATTTGTACAGAGGCTCACAGCTAAGCATCTGCCTTAAATCTAAGAGGAGACTAGGGACTTGGACTTTCCAGTGATGATGAAACTGTTAGGATTCTGACAACTCTTGTAGATGGACGAAATGCCTTTTGCATAAAGAGATGTACATAAGTCTTTGGGGGGCCAGGGATGGAATGTATGATTTCTGTCTGGATGTCCCCGCAAAGTCTCATGTGGTCATGGGGTATGGTGCTTTCAAAGACGGTGGAGTCTAGCATTTGTGACTGGTTTATTGTCCAGCACGGGGATTGGCCATGTGGATGCTGCACTTGCCCAGGGGCAAGTAGCTGGCATACAATATAAGGGAGAGAAAGAGGCATGCTTTCTCCTTTTTGCTCTTGTTGCTTCTGTTATCTGCTGTAGCCACTATGAACAGTTGTTCTCAGCCATGTCACCTTGCCTTGGAGCCAGCTGAGTATGGACTAAAACCTCCACAAACTGTAAGCTAAATAAACTTTTCCTTCCCACATCTGCAGCATTGGGGATACTGGCCCAGCAATGACAGAAAAGTAACCAAGAGAGATGCCCACTAGTACACATGACCATCAAGAGTTAGGAAAATGTTATACACTGAGAATAATACATTTATTTCATGTGATTATGTTTTTAAGGAGGAAAACAAGAAATAACTTGTTTTTAGTTAGTTGCATTGACACAGGGTCAATAAATTGAACTGGTATGCTTGATTATTCTGATTTCCCTAAGACAATATAATTTTCAAAAACTGCTTGCCACTGACAAACACAAAGTAAATAAAAAGATTATGCAAATTGGTATCCAGAAAGTTTCCACCATTTCCTCTCCCTAAAGCATATCACTATTCCTGAAAGGCATATTCAATTTTGTTTACATGTAGGTCCCACTGAGATCATATTTTTAACAAATTTCTTATACTTCTATTTCTTACAATGCTCGCTGCTAAGCTTCTAAAAAAGACAGTGAAAGATAGTTATGGCCATACAAAACAGAAAAATCTCTTTATTAACATATATTGGTGACTGCTAAACTTTTTAGAAGTACAAAGATCTTGGACAATCTCAACAGAATAAAATAAAGCAAAAGTACAAACAGTATAATGTTGGTAGAGTTCTCTGAAAAGCCATCTGGCTTTAGGTAACAAAACCCTTAAAAGTATTCTTCCTGACTACATTTCAGACTTTGGAATATATTCTAAGGAAATAATTCTAATTACAGAAAAGACATTTATGCATAAATGTTCCCTGAAGCACATACCAGAAAATGTACTAGAAACTAACAATGTCTATAAGGAGAGAAGAGTCAAGACAATTCTGCTATACTTAACTGAACAGTATGTAACTACAAAAAGTTTAACAAAAGTATTTTACAGAAAATCCTATGTTAGTTTTTGAAGAGGAGACTATATACATTGGTTATACATAATGCTTATACCATATGTCCTCAAATATCTATGCAAGAAATAATAATAAAATGACTAGAATAAAAGAAAGTTAAAAAGTAGTCTCTGGTGGTGAGATTTTACCTGATTATCTTCTCATTTTTTTTTACTTTGTTTTTAAGATAGGGTCTCCCTATATATTCCAGGCTGGTGTTGAACTTGCGATTCTCCTGTCTCGGCCTAGTCAGTGAGGAGACTGAGGTGCATGGTACCAATGCCCTGCCCAATTTCATCATACACACTCAACAATGTTGTGTAAGTTTTTAAAAAATTGTTAAGCTTCTTTTTAAGTTTGTTTTAAATATTATTTGTTTAGAAAATGTCAATCTATTAGGAAAGTCTACATATAAAAAGTTCAAAGTTTTTCCCTCTATAAAGGATTTCTTCAGCGTGGTAAGCTACATGTTTTGATGACTGCCAAAGAAGTCAGTTTACATAATTTAAGGATCAAACAGAAAATACCACAATAAACAGTTGAGAGAAGCCTCAAAACAACAATACTTATGACAACAAAAAGATCTAGCTAAAAGTTCACACACAGGACATAGCTAGGAATACTTTTTACTTGAGTACACAATCAAACAGCACTAAAAAAACCAATAAAACTTAGTTTGACAAACTGAGTTTAAAAAACAGTGTAGTAAGGTCAACTATGAAGCATTCCAACATCAGTTATCACCGACAAGCAAAGAGGATTAAGTTATATGATATTCTAAAATGAGATATTCATGAGATAGAAGCCTACATCCTACACAGTACAGTGTTTTATGCAAAGATAGAGATATCTTTTTTAAGAAAGAAGAAAATAAATTCCTCACATTATACTTTGCTTTTTACTGATCACTCCTACTTACATCTGCTCATGGTTCAATTTTCCTTAAGATATTCATTAAGGGAGTTAAATTTAAAAATTATTAAATGAAATTTAAAAATTAAGAGAGTTAAAAGCCTTTATCTTGATTTCTTTTCAAAGTAGTAGATAGATGTAACTTTTTATTTATTTTTATTTTTATTTTTTAGATGTAACTTTTAAAAAAAAGGAATTACAAGAATTGGTTGGATTTCAGCATTAATTTTTCGGTTTTATTTTTCACATTTTTTTAATCACACATGAATGCATACTTGATATATGTGTAATTTTAAGCATTTCATTTATAGTGTAGAAAATATTGTACAGAAAAAAATTACACTAAGTGCTGAATTTCAATATACTCAGAAATGATTTATTTTTTAAAACTTCAGAACACTCTGAAAGTATTTTAAGATTCTCCAATAAAAATGTAGATCAAATATAACCTAAAGCAAGAATATATGAAATAGACACTTATAACACATGCTTGACCTAATTCAAATATAAAATTCAGGCATTTCTTTTTCTGTGAGCACATAATCCCATATGAGATGACTTACACTAGGCAATAGATAGGTACAACATGAGACTCCAGGTTTCAGCCTTTGCATTCACTGGTCTCAAGGCAGAGGTGAATGTCGTGTTTTCTGCATCAAGAAGTAACAGCGTGCAGTGCTTCTGCCTCCAAGTTCACAGAGATGGCAGACTACTGGACAACTGGGCAGCAGACTATGAGACCAAGTGACTTCCTCCGTCAGAAAGCAATGGGATGAGGGATGGATGCTGAGTATCAAAAAGGCACTTTAGGGCCAAGGATTTAGCTCAGAGGCTCAAGCACTTGCTTGTTTAGTAAGCACAAGGTTGTAAGTTCGAGCATTGGTATCCCCCACCCCAAAAGGTACTTTAATAAAGAAGGAGGTGTAAGGCTAAATGAGGACTTTCTTTTACTCTGATCTCTTTGAGAACTTTGCAAGCATGGTTATGAAAGAAAAGCGAATAAATTTGGAGGTCTGGACTAAAGACACTAAAATATCTCATGTTTTAAAAAGTAGCATTTAAGCCATGAATTTAACTCAGCGACACAAGCACCTGTGTGGCAAGCGCAAGACTGTGAATTTGAGCCCTGGTATAGCAGTTATCTCTGACATTTTGACACAGCCAAAACAATATAAGACAGAGTCAAAAGCTGATAAAAATGAGTTAAAAGAATGACTTGAGCTTTATAGTGAATGAATATCCTATGCTTGCTTTTTAAATATACGTTCCTCAAGGAGAAATACAAGAAAAGGATTCCCAATGTGGGTAAAAGTCTTTGTCAAGAATAACATGTTTGGGAGAAACTTTGGCAAATTCTTAGAGGTATGGCGAACACTGGTGACGTTCTAACTAACTATTCTTATGATTACTCCCAAACAGCCAGAATGCTGGTAGAAGTCACTGCTGTCCGTCCTTGCAGGGCATGGCCTCTGCTCAGACAGTATCTCCCCCAGTGTGGATGCAGATGCTAAGGCAGAGGTAGAAAGGCCCAACCCCAAACAGTAATTTGAGGAGAAACAGTTCATGGCAGCAGAAGACAGCAAAAGTAAGCAAAGCAGAAGACAAGCCTGTTGCCATCCCTTATATACCAGGATTAGGATGGTGCCAACTCAATCAGTGGACTGATTCCGTGATCACTGACCCTTAATCCTAGCCTTTCACCATGAATTAGTTACACACTCTAGAGTCAGCAACCTCTGAAAAAAGCCCACCTATGTGTGCATGAGGCTTTGGAGAGGACATTGAGACACACGCCATAACTCACACTAAGGTTACTCACATAGACTAACTGAGGCAAAATATAAAAATGTTTTGCATGCTTAGCATGCTCCATGCAATGAAGTTGGGCCCTTATCAAATCACTCCTAAAGGTTATTCAGAACAGAATTACTATTTAAAATTTTCTGAAGAACCGTAAGGAAGATCCTGTAGATGATAAGACTCTTAAACAGATGAAGTTATTGTTCATGCCAGTAACACCTAAACACCCTATACTATCTACTGACAAACTCTTGTTTCCCAGCCAATCCGTTTCCCTGAACTTTCCCCTTAGGCTTTTCTTCTTGAACCAGTTATTCAACGTTTATAAGAAATATATAAAAGTATTTTTGAGGAGTATTTTGCACATTTCAGCAGTCCTAAAACTAAAGAGGGCAAGAGATGATGGGGTTTTTTGCCCTAGTGTCATAAATTGAACCCAGAACCTTTGCACTGAGTTATATCATTGGCCCTTTTTAATTTTTTGAGACTAGGTCTCCCCCTAAATTGCTAAGTAGCCCATGCTGGGCTTGAATTTGTGATCTTCTTGCCTCAGCTTCCCTGAGCACTGCGATTAGCATTACAAACATGTGCGATGGACTACTTCTTATAAAAATATAAATCTATAAACTGATACTAGTCTCTCCCTGTTATGGTTGATACACTGTGTCAACTTGTAAAGTTTGTAAGTTTAACTAAAGACTCAGCAGGAAGCCATGGTCCTTACTTTGTAAATATCCTCATCCTATGCAAGAAGGGAAGATTTTGTGAGCCCTACACCTGCCCTGGGGGGCGGAGCACGTAGCCTGCATACAATATAAAAGAGGACAAGCGGCTCCGTGTCCTCCCTCCCCGACCCTTTTCTGCTTGGCTGCTTTTGCTGGTTGCTGCCTTGAAGTGTTGCCCTGGTGCCAAGCCACTTTGCCTTGGAGCCAGCTGATTATGGACCCAAACCTCCACAGTGAGCTAAATAAACTTTTCCTTCTTTCATTTTGAGTACTGGGTATTTTGTTCCAGCAATGACAGAAAAATAACCAAGATACTTCCCAAGATTCTTATTCAAAAGTTCTGGAGGAAACAGAGACATATATCTGCATTTTTAAAAACTACCCATGTACATATAAAAAGAACAGCAAAGAAATCTTAAGTATTAGTCAGTTTGATTCTTAGTAGCAGTGTCAATATTATAATGTAAAAGTAAATATAAAGTGAATAAATACATTAATAAGAATTAGGATATGCAATTAGATACAAGTATGATAAAATAATGACATCTTTGAATTAGAAATATTAATATGAATTTATGATCAGAAGAAATGAAAATATTTCCTTGTTTTATACACTGGGAGGGCCTAGAAGCAATAATACAAGCAAAATAGGTATGATAACACCTTCATCTTGATTTCTAAGTACTATCTCCCTCTACATGTGACTGGGACTCCTTGGAGAAATTGTAGGTTCAAGGCAGAAAATTATGAAGTAATCAAGTTTGGCTGTGTCACAAAGAAAAGTACTGAAAAAAAAATCGGAAAAATTTTACTTTGTGAGACCTACTGCAAAGACTGAGGTAGGACAAAAGAAATAAAGTAGAAAGGAGTCAAGTAAATTAGGATTTTAAAATTGTATTTTGAAAAAAACCCTGCAGCTTTAGGACACAAAAGTTGCTCAAGCCCATTTTATTTTTCTCTTTTTTTTAGTTTTTATTTTTATAAGTACAAGTTTGCAGTATGTAATGATTATATTCATCACAGGCAGTTGATACATGAGTGTAACACATCTTTATTCTTTTCCCTTCATCTTCCTTCCCTCCTTCCACCTTTTCATATCCTTCCCATTTGTAAAAGATCTGTCTCCCGTTTCCCATTTCCTGTCTTTTATTTTGGTCTTTAGTAGTACTTTGGATTTCTGAAATAATTTTTCCTCTTCTCCCAAGACCCAATAAGGGCAGGTAATTCCCTTTTACCTGAAAATAGTTTGGCCATTGCCTGTTATTTGCAAATGGTATTTTTCACCTGTAAAACAGGCTTTCCTTTATGAATGAACCCTCAAAAAAACCAACATCAAGACCAGAGATGGACAAATTTAACAGATTTCCACTGCCAGAAACACAAACATGCCCAGCGCCAACCTGACATGCCTGTTTGTTTTGAGGGTCAGCACTCATTTCTTTTTTGCTAACTAAACTTTTTATTCCACCTCTTGAAATGCTCACATTGTAGCAGTGCTTTTTTTTTTCTTTTTGCAATGTTTAATTTTTTATTAGCACAGGTTTGTAGTGCATAATGATCCCATTCCTTGTGTGGAGCTGGTACATGTACATAACACATCCCAGTTGGTTTTACATCTCTTCCCCTTCCTTTCTTCAACCCTCCCTCCATCTCTAGGTCCCCTTACCATTTGCAAAACAATCTATTTCTCTATTTCCTATTATCTGTCTTTCATTTTGCTCTTTATATGTCGCTTTTCTCACATACAGGAAACCATAAGATATTTAAGTTTGGTGTCTGATTTATTAATTTCTGCCTAATGAATCCTTTTATGTGTCTTACTAATGTATCCTGAAAATTCTTTTTTTTCACAATTCTATTTCTGCAACTGAAATCTATAGGTAGGTTTGGTGTAGGAACCTCCAATGACCCTGGCTAGTAATAAGGTGGTAATTAAAGAAAAAGCAGTAAGCATTTACCCTGAGTCTTTAGAAGTGACTGGAAGTCATCCATAGTTAATAAGGGACACTCACCTTTACACAAGAATGCCAGCAAACCTATAGACAGGCTGATAAAGGCTGATAGCACAAAGGTTCTGGCAGAGAACAAAAGATGTAATCTTTAGATGAAATGTTAGGGAACAGGATATTTACATGGTGCCAAAGGATCAGCCACTCACATTTGTTATTTATTTCACAGACCTGGCAGTTACCACAATAAACAGATGCTTAAATAATAAAAACAATCTGACATCTCTGCCAGTTAACTTCTCTTTGCTGAGACCTAATACCTGACACCCACAAGTTAAAGAGGAAAGGTTTATTTTGGCTCGCAGTTTATAGAGGTTTCAGTTCATAGATGGCTGGCTGCAAGGCAGGGCTGCAAAGCATAGCAGCTGGAAGCAGGAGGCCGTGCTTCCAGTGACCCATCTCCTCTAACCAGGCTTCACCTCCCATTTAGCTACAAATGGACCAATTCACTGATGGTCCACTGATCAGGTGACCCATCATCTAATCACCTCCCTAAAGCCCCATCTATGAGCACATAACGCTTTGGTGGGGGGACATGTAGAAATAAACTTTAACATTGATATAATGCAGTATAAAGAACTCAAATCGGGCCAAGACTTACATAAATAGGTTTGAGGTAGGATAGAAGAAACAAAAAGTAGAAAGGAGACATGGAAATCATAACAAAAAATTGTACTTTGAAGAAGACTGCAACTTCCAGGACCCAGCGGATGTTACTGAAGGTGATCCCTATCAGCATTGCTTGGTTAAATTTAGGCTCCTTCCCTTCTAAACCCATCATACTCAAAATTCCTCACAAATACTGAAAGTCCACAAGTCGGCCTAATTGAGAAAGAACAAGAACCTGATTCTAAGGTAAAAGAACAGGTTGAGAGACTTTGAAGAATGTTTAAATTACTTATTTAAAACAAAACAAAATAAAGCCCATGCCTACAGAAAGAGACAGTGCCCTTCTTGGCTGATGGGGTGGTTTTTCCTGAGGTTTCCATCCCTTCAAGAAAAGCATAAATGTTCCCTGTTTCCCAGGAAATAATATCCCTCTGCTGAGGGCCTGCACTCTTATTTCTTTGGATGTGTGCCTTTTAATTGCTGCCTAAAAAACCACTGCTATGCCTCTTACTGTGTAATGCTGAAAATTCTTTTTCTGCAATAGGAGTCAGCACATCTGCAATCTTATTCTACAAGGGTGGGTTAGGTTCCTTATTTTAGCTTTGGAGACCTTCTCAGACCCAGTCCAGTGTCAGGTCTACATACATAGAGAGAAAGAAAAAGAGACAGTGAAAATAAATTTCACAAACATTAACAACTGTTCAATCTAGAAGATATGTACGTGAATGTTCACTGTACTGGTCCTCCAGCTTTTTGTATATTTAAAGGAAAATTTCATTATAAAAAGCTTAAGAAGGCAGGCATGGTGGTATACTCTGTAATCCTAATACTCAGGAGGCTGAGGCAGGAGGAGTGCTGTGAGTTTGAGCCTAGTCTGGGCTATAAAGTGAGTTTAAGACCACCCTGAACTATATAGCAAAACCCTGTTTCAAAAAGACAAAAAGATTAAGAAAAAAGAACATTTAAAAGATTTTAAGTGATTCTGAGCCAGGGGTGGTTGGCACATACCTGCAACACCAGCTACTTGGGAGGTGGAGGTAGGAAAACTGCAAGTTTGAGGTCAATCCATGCAACTTATCAAAATTCTGTATCAAAACAAAACGAAATACACCAAACACGGACTAGAGACATAGCCCAGTGTTAAAAGATCTGGGTTCAATCCAGCACCAGAGAAAAAGCAATCTGATGATCACTGAGCTTGTCAAATTTTGGACAAGGCAGGTATGGGAAAAAATTATGTTTATTCCAAAAGTAATTACTAAAGAAAATGTTATATATACAACAAGATGCATTATTAAGTTCTTTTAAACTGAATAACATTTTTATTACTGAATTATTCTATGATTAAGAAATGTTTTATAAGAGAGGTATTACAGGCTGCTATATGTAATGTAGATCAAAATGACATAGATATAACTCAACCCGACAAATCTTGATGTACTAACTTTTAAAAACTCTACTACTTTATTCACTAAATTTACTGAACGTTCAATGTATGTTACAGGAAGGTAGGATACAGTGTGTCTCGGTTCCTTTTCACTCCTTGTTGAGACAAAATACCTGATGCCCAAAATGAAGGAAGAAAAGATTTATTTCTCACAGTTTTTGGAGGTTTCAGACCATACTCAGCTGGCTCCAAGGCAGGGTGGCATGGCTCAGGGGCAGCCATTCATGGCAGCCGCAGAGGCAAGAGTGAACAGGGCAAAAGAGAAAACAGGCCTTCTTCTTGCCCTTACATAGTATGTCAGCTCCACCCCTGGGTGGGTGCAGCACTCACACTGCCAATCCCATGCTAGACAACAAACCAATCACAAATGCTAAATCCAGCTACCTCCATGACTGACTGCATAAGGCTTGGGGGGGCCCCCTAGACACAAACCATAGCACAGTGTTGGAAAGGGATGGAGGTAGGAAAGCCTATTGCATTTAAACCTCAATGAACGGAACCTTATATAGAATATGCTGACCATATGACTTGACTATTTGAATGGGTTTTTAATTTGCAAACTTACATTTTAGGCAACTTTTGAAAAGTTCACCATGTTAAAGCAAAACAAGTGCTTATCCTTAGGAAGCTCCACCTAAGAACAAGGAGACAATCATTGAGATGTGCTGGGACTAGTTTGGGACTCTTTAAAGAATGGTTCTCTCTATGGAAAGAAAAAGCATACTACTACTGCCAAAAAAGTTTCAGAGGCAGAAACTAGCTGATTTTCATCAATAACAAAGGATACCTATGCCCGTACTAGCAATTTTATTTAAAACACAGAAGGAAGCCAATAATAAGGACTGATCTCAGCTCTGAGATTCACAAATCCTAGTTTCCAGTGGTCTCCCACTAATTAGCTATATAACCGCAGGTAGAGAGCAAATTAATTCATTCAAATGGGTTAACAATAAACACCCAAACTCACAGAGCTGTCAAAGAAGAGCAAATGAAATAATGTGTGGGAAAGCACCATCCTATGCAAATGTAAGAGACTAAGGCACAGACGCAGTTCAAAGTTTCTAAGGAAATGTTTATAAATCTGTGCTATTTTAAATCTGTAATTTAAAAAAAAAACAGCTGAATTTAAGCCAGTATCAAGCACTCACAGGGCATAAACACAGGGCATGGAGTAGTCGGTGATACTCAGACGCTCTCTGTAAATGAACGCGCTATTCCTGCAAATGCCCACTCAGATGGGCAGAGCAAGTGCTGGTGCTGGAGCCCAGGCCGGCGCTGTAGGGCAGTGCGGCCCCCCGATGGGCGGGCACGGGGAAGGCACTGAGGGGCTATGGAGACTTCAGAGCCCACGCTGCGTCTTCTAAAGCTAATAAGGACTTGTTCTTTGTAGGCTTTAAACTTTTTCATTTTTCTACGAATCCACTTTTTGCTATATTATACAGAACTACTAGCTTGTGCCTGAAAGGCAGGAAAAACCCCAAAGCACAAATCCCTTGCCGTGGGCAGCTTAAGGCGCACTACCGTAGAGCAAAGAATTAAGAGAACCAAGTTTTGGCTTCCTGGGCATGCTGAAATGTAAGTACTTCTCTCACTAACTCAGTCTCCCTGAACAGTACGAATTAAAGAGTGGGCAGAGTGAATAAATCCGAACTGTACACCACTGAGCTAACGGTAATTCATTTAAATCTTTGCCCGTATAATAAAGTCTGGATATGACAGCAGAACTTGGCAACATTTGAGTCACAGTTGGACTTTAAATTTGACAATATCTGCCTTTTAACTGTTTTGAAGAAAGTTAGAATAATTTAGTAACCATTTGAGTTAATTTTGTTGAAATATTTAAGTTCTCAATAAATCAAATGCCATGTTACCTTACAGAACCTTCTAAGTCTTGAAGTTGGGGCACAGTGCAGTGTTTCGGCACACGCTACGGATGGACAACCCTGGGGTTCCATCCCTAGCATAGGTGTGCACACGCACGCACGCGCACACACATACACATACAGATACACATTAAATTTCTGAGTCTACAATTATGATTTAGAATGTATTTTTATTCTGTCGGTGATTCTCTAACTTAGTCTCTACATATAACTCTTTAATTTTTTTATTAATCAGCTTTTTACTGAAGAATTCTCTATATAGATATGATTAACAGGTATGATTAATGTTTCTGTTCGAAAAATCTAGCTCAGTATTGTTTGCTTCTTTATTTCATTCACAGCGACTTTGATGCCTGAGCCTGAGAGTAACTGCATGAAGACAATGACTATTTCAGGCTGGGGATATAGCTCAGCAGCACAGCGCTTGCCTGGCACGTGTAAGGTCCTGAGTTCGATTCCCAGAACCAGAAAAAATGACTATTCCTGTTTTTTGTTTTTTCTGCTAATGAATCTCCTGGCAAACAGCATGCTGCTGAAATGAAATAAAACATATAACTAAAATGACCAAGCACTGGTAGCTGGTGCTGCTTGAAAGAAAGAACCATGACTCATTCACTGTCACCAGAGTACCGAGTAAAGGTCACAGGGCACTAGAAACAGTAAGGAGTAAATAAATGCTTGTCTAATAAATAAGTGAATAAATGACTGGAAGCATTGAGCAACTTCCAAAATTTAGAAGAATATATATATATGGTTATTACTTTCTTTGAAAGACATTTTAATATTTACCCTCTAATTAACTCAAAGCATATTTTTATTTCACTGTTGCTATTTGTACTGGACTACCAATTCTTCTACAGTCAATGCTCAAATTAAAAAAGAAACCAAAAATCTGAATGTTTGAGACATTTGCCCAAGTTGTACATGAGTACATGGATAGAATTCCCTTCAAACAATCCTTCACTAAAACACATACCCTTCTTGGTAGCCAACCTTCAATGTTGTTCCTATAACAAAAGAAACAAAACAATGAGGGAAAATTTTAGGTAAGTGTGATACTATCTTGTCCTCCATAATAGAAAAGAAAATCTTCTCAAATTTACTTTCAAAGCTTGTTAGCTTTTCAGAAAACCTCACTTTTATTCAATCAGAGTAGCAGCTAAGATAAAACCGCTCATCCAACCTACAAATTCTAATAATGTCTTCTAAGCCTAGAGAAGCATAAGATTCATTTTTTTAAATTTCAGAAGCCATATTTCATTCACAAATGAAATGACTTCTAATCAACGGAAAATATCTATGCTAATATCTGAGGGTAAGTCAGAGTTTTTAGTCTATCTTTACTATTGCTTAAACTTTTTAAGAAACTCTGCTAACTCCATCCAATGAATGGCATAAGATATTAGAATTTAATGTCTGCTATCCTGTCTCCAGAAGCCAAGAAGAAATTTAATGCAGTAATTTGGTTAGAGAAATTAAAGTTATTAAGAAATTTAACCAGAGAATTCCCTGGAGCCCGATGACTTTATGACTGTATTTTGTAAATAATTATCAGCACCCTTAGCATATTTTTCTTTTAATAGTATCTTATAACACATATAATTTTCTTTTCTTTTTTTAGCATTATGGTTATTTCTTAAAGACAGTAACATTCATCTGTAGAGTGTGTGGGGCTTGGTTTGTCATCTCAGATATACAGGTTCTCTTTAGATTTTCAGTATATTCTAGGCTTATTTTTTTATTTGTTATACAGATTAATGAGTCTCATTCTGGCAAATTCATATGTGCCTGTAACATACTTTGATCATCTTCACTCCATCTGTCATCCCAGTGTCCCGCCCTCCTCCCATTTTCACATGTTGGGGGAGGGCGGTTTGTATGGCAGATTAACTAATGGACAACTTGTAACACCCCCCTGAACCTAATCAGTGAGGTGCTGGCACCCCTGAGGACTACTGCCAACAGCATAAAAGGAGAACTGGAGGGGAAGATTTGGAGCTGTTGATTCTCCTGCAGAAGCTTGTCACGCAACTTTTCCTGATATGAACTCAGTTGTTCTCATTGTCAGAGGAGCTCAGGTCCTTGTCTCTGAGGATGGCTGTGGTTCTTTTCAAGGGAGCTCTGGTCCTTCTTTGAGCATCGCTTCCTGGCTCCAGTGCAGATCCCTCAGCCTGCTGGCACAGATCCTTCATCCAGCTGGCGCAGACTTCCTAGCTGACTTTTGGGCCTTCTCCGCGCAGATCTTGGTACAGACTTGCATGAGACATTACCATGGGCTCTAGGCCTCCACTGGATGAAGGTGGGACACTGCCCTGGGATCCACCCCCACAACTGGACTCTTTGGGTCTCTAATGTATGGACAGATCTGCTGTACTCTTCCGCATTTGACTCTGGGTGAATATTATAAAATACTCTTATAAATTATGTATCCTATAGTAAACTGTTTTCCTTGCAAACTCTGACTATAAGAGGTTGATATGTATAGTATGTTGTTCATACCCAACCCTGCCCCCACTACCTGTGCTTTCATTCTTCCCCGTCCCTCATTCCCTTTCTCTTATCTAATAGTCTCCTTTGGTTCTGGCTTACTTCCCTCAATTTGATGGTCTCTAGATGCATCTATATGCTTTGAAAATGCAGAATTTCATTCTTTCTTGTGGGTGAGTAATTCTTTATTCTAGGTACAATCAAATAAAGTTTATCAAATAATATGCTCCTTAATAACTGGTAGAGTGAGGCAGACTACACAAATATCTTTGTCTCATCAAATCTGCACAGAAGGCAGATGTGTATAGAGTACTCAGAATATTAAAAATGGAGATTCTGTTTGACCCAGATGTACCTTTCCTGTGACTCTCAAAAGATTTAAAACTATTATATTATAGTGACACATGCAGACCCATGTTTTTATCAGCACAACTCATAATAGCTAAGTCTTGGAAACAGCCTATACATTCATCGAAAACAGATAAAGAAAATGTATCATATATAACAACTGAGTACTGCTCAGCTGTAAAGAAGGATAAATCTCAGTCACTTGTAGGTGAACAGATGTGCTTTGAGACCATAATGCTAAGTTAATAAATCAGATATGGATGGCCAAATATCACACAGTTTCTCTTATACGGGAAACCCAAATTCTAAATAATTTAAAAGTAAAACAGAAGATGGATGCTAGGAAGAGAAGACTGATGGAAATGGGAATGGGATCTAGAAAAGGGGGAAGACAAGGAAGGGGAAGTAAACAGGACCAAGATTCGGTAAGTGTATGTGCCAGTTCCTCATGACGAATGTGTATTATGTATCACAAACATAGCTCATGTGCCTTGCAGTGCCTCTGGATAAACATGGGCGTGACAGTTTAAGAAAAAGATAAATGGCAGAATCACTTCCTGTCACTTACACAAAGAAATGGAGAAGACTTGGACTCTTAGATCACTGGGCATACTGACACCAAGTCCAATTTAAATAAGATTATTTAAGGCAATTTGGTTGGAGGATTTTCATTGAAAACTATTTTTAAATGTACAAATTAAAACATGCTTTTGACATTAACCTTGTATTCAAGAAGCTATAAAAAGTGTAGGGCCAGCGATCTAGTTCAGCACCACAGTGCCTGCCTGGTAAGCACGAGGTCGTGAGTTCAATGCCCAGTCCTCCCCAGCCAAAAAAATCAAGACAAAAAAAGACTACCAGATATTAATAGGATAAATTAATTACTATTGCCATTTGAAATGAAAACTGTACTTTATGAGTAAATTAGGATGCATAATTATATACTTTGCATTTTCTTATGGTAGTAATCATCTATTATTCCCTAAATAATCTATTGTTTCTCATGGTAGTAATAATCTATAGGGAAGCTATCTTCACTGAAAAATTTGTCCCCATTATGACTATGGGTCACATTTGAAAGAAAGGTAACAACTCGGGGTTTGATCTATGAGCACAAACCTAACAAAACTAATCCACTTGAGATACCCCAACTATACGTTTACATGCATGTTCCCCCTAATGGCAAAATTTCTTGGTTGATAGGGCTAACTGGCCTTGTATTCCAAGTTCCTCACATCATACTGATGATAGAACTAAAAGTATGGCCAAAAATGAGAACCAGAATTTCTATAGGTCAAACTACCTAAATACATACAAATATGTAATAAAACAGTACAGAAAAAAGCTTTGTTAACCAAACCACAAGACATTGTAACCTCAATTCAAGATCCTCCCTCAGTCAGACTCCTAGGAAACACACTTATCACACATTTACCAAACAGAAGAATTATAGCTTCACTGGTTCTGTTGTCAGAATACTTGTTGGAAGGATTCCTTAAATGTGATGCGGGTCTGTCAACCTGACTTTCTTTGATTTGGGATCAGCAATAGGCAGCTCTGATCCTTAGTCAGTTTCCCTAGGGCTTGAAAGTGTTAAAAGTAGAATAGCAGGGGGTGGAGGAATTCATTCAGAACCTTTTTGGATGACTGGATTTGCCCCTTTGAGTAACTCTGTGGACCTACCACGTTTCTAGCAGACAAAGCTCCGGAGCGACAAGAGATAAAAGCCATACCATCTGCCTAGCCTAGAAGCTTAGATTCTGGTGGAGGACAAAGCAAGCAGGCGATTATGATAGGATTACAGAAGGGATCGAGTCCACATGCCTAAACCACAGCCTAGTTACATGAACTGGCATGTGGCCATCCCTAAGGCAACCAGAGTATCCCTGAAGTACGACCTTGGGCTAGCTGCCGTGATGTGCTGGTACAGACTCAGGCACCTGAGCAGTGTTGAATAACATTTTGGAAATGGTATCCAACAATTAGGGCTGGAAAAAGTATAATTTAAAAAAAAAGAAAAAAGAAAGAGAAGAAACCCATAAAGTTCTGAAGCTTGGGAGCAAAAAGACGACAAGGGTGACAGGTTACAGCTTGATTGTATCAAAGCATTCTACAAACTCTCCCCTGCCAAGTGCCAGTAATATGACTCTAACAGATTTGTGAACCTGGATTTGAACTAGTGGTTGGAACAGTTCCATGTGGAATATCCATAGTGTATACAGGCAGCAAATACTTCTCATTACCTTAGGGCTTATTTGCATTTCTCAGTTGCTTTTGTGTAAGAATATTTTCTTAGGGCTCGTAGGTCCCTATGGACTTGGTTCAATCATACTGTACGCCTGCTCTTTCTTTTGGAACACATTTTCTGTCCCAAGGCACAGGCTACAGATAAGAGGCTGAAGCTACTATGACCTTATGTAATGCTCTGGACCAAACTTCAAGTTAATGACTTCTCGAAATAAAGCTTCCAAGCATATGGAAATCTGATATGGCTAAAACACTTATCACAATACAGACTCTTGTGAGTTTTATATTTACTCTGTATTTTGAACTGATGTTAATTATTTAAAGGAAATAATATTTGAACTTATATTAAAACACTGAGGATAAAGGACATACAGTCTACTACTGATCACATCTCTAGTTATGACTGTTAAAAATAAATAAATAACAGCAGGTCTTGTGTTGTATCCAGAAGCATCTTCGACCTTTTTTTCTGCCACACATAGTTTCCTTGAAGTTTACCAAATTTGCCAAGAGCAATAGAAAAGTATATTAACTTTATAAAATGAAATGTACTTTAAAGTATAGTGATCACTATTTCAGACACACAAAGGAAGAATCCATTTAAGTTTATCTAAAATCCTTTAATCTAAAAATCAAAGATGCTATAAAAGCACAAGGAATCCTTTTTGGTAGTAATAGGAAAGGATGCTTTGTGATTCTCTCAAAAAGAAGAACAAAACTACTTAAACTAAATTTGGTAAAAATATAATGGTCAGCAAACAAAATACTTGATGTACAGCATGCATGTCAGTGCTTTAATATTTACCTGAATAGTTGTATTTCTGTAATTTAATCTTTGATTTTATAAGACTGAATTTTGTTACAGGTTTTTCAGCTGGTAGATCTTCAAAATTACAGTTTTCAGGATATGTACAAACAGGCTCCTTTGATTGCAAAATACAATGCATAATAAAAATATCAATCCAGGATTCTTGTAAAACAATGCATGATTCACAGTTTTCCATCACAGCTCACATGTACCAAAGGTTACCATCTCATTGCCTGACCAATTCTGGCAAAGACATGACTACTTTTCTTGTCTGCTTCCAGCCTAGTCCTCCTTCACTGAATGGCAAGTGCTTAACCCTAATAACAGCCTGAACAAAGTAGCTTCAAATAAACTCCCGGATTATGGGAAGCCATTTCTCTCTGGAAAAAACCTGCACAGTATACGGAGGATCCGATGTATCCGTTTTAATTCTATAATAAAAACATTGTCCCATATGAAAAGAAAAAAAAAACTGTAAGAGAATGTAATAAGAGACATTTTTTCTTGTTTAGTGAAGGATCTTGAACACCAAGAATACACTGGCATACTCCAAGTAAGACGTCTTGTATTTATCATCTGGTCAACTTAATATTACTAAAAATATGAATTTTTCATAGGGATCTAATATATTAGCAGTCAATCAATCTTTTCTTCCCAGTGTACTATATACACAATTATATCTATTTACCCAAAGTGATATTTATTTTCTGAAGTGAACAAGTATATTAAAAGTGAAAAAGTGGGTCATGGTCCCAAAGTTGAGTATTTTCTGTAAGAGGTAATCTAAAAATTTGGTTCTTGTACTCACCCACAAGAAATACATTTTTGAAGAAATGATCACCCTATATTTAATGTTCTGTTAGACAGAGGTGATACAAAAACAACTATGAAATACTCAAGTCATGTTATTGTCTGTTGTACTGTACTGATGAATCTAATAGCTATCTGTTGAAATGTGTTCACCATGTTACAACAAATCACTACATCTTAATATGTATTCAAAAGCAAGTCCCCATCGCTGATGAAACATAAGAGTTACTGAACAGAATCAGAAGAGAGTGGCAAACCACCACTGGAAGTAATCTGTGTGATCTGGACCTAACCTTGATCTTTTGGATCTCAATGTGAATATTTCATTTGCAAAAAGAGTTACTCTAGCTTTATCTAAAGTCTAAACCAAAGACTCGTTGGAGTAGAAACCACACAGCAATCTCAATTATAGGTAAAAATCTGTTTAAACAATTTGGATTCTAAAATTTTAGCTCTTTAAAAGTATATTAGTTATTTGTAGGGTTCTATGGATATCATTATTTTGTTTAATGTACCTTAATACTTAAACTTCTGTAGATTTAAGTGATTCTGAATAAACACAGATATGTATTAAATACCTATGAAAATATAAAATATTTAATGATTAAATATATTTGTCTTGAATAAAACTGGATAATCTTTTACCTGTAGTCACTTCGTACAAATTCAGTGTTAAAAAGCAAACTTTTTTTCTACATCTTTAATTCACCTGACATAATCTTTGAATTACCTCTGGATGACCTTTCTGAGATTTATTATCTTTCAGTGTAACACGTGTGCTGCCCTTGACAGCTCTAAGTGAAAGAAAAAGCCATTGTGATTCACCCTATAACAAATTCCCATAAAATTACAGAGTAGTCAGCCATACTACCTGCTGATTTCTGGCCATTTTGTCATTACTTTAAAGAAATGAAACTGTAGCCTGAAAAGTCCAGGGTTTAAAAAATAGACTGAAGAACGTTGATACATGTCATGATGTCCAGAGATACATTAAAGTAATAATATCCCCTAATTGCTATTTTGATATAGATTTTTAAAAGCAGCATCCAAAAAAAGCACTGGTCTATCAGATGGGTCTCAGAGGTATGAAAAGTATGGAAAGAAACATAAAATCTACATAGCCATGCTCATCATAGTGAATATTCCATTAATAAGACTATTTAGCAATGTGTGTGTGCTTGTGTGCACATATTGGCATGGTATATTACATTTAATTATCTAACAACCTAAAGATTAACCAGAATGTAGTAATACGGTGACCTCACATGAGGCTATTGAGAATTTGAAAAGGGGCTGGTCCAAACTGAGATGTGCTGTAAATATAAAATACACACCAGGTTTCAAATTTAAAAAAGAATATAATGTATTTAAATTTTCAAAATATCAAGTACAGGATAACATTATTTTGATTACAATTAGTTAAATAAAATGTTAAAATTTACTTCACCTAGGTCCTTAAAACTATTTTTAATGTGGCTAACACAAGACTTAAAATTATATGTGCCTTGTATTTACTTTTCTATTAGCACTGGAAAAGAATTTGAATAAATATTTTCTACAGAAGCTGTTTAACATTTTAAATTTTGTTTAAAAAAATGTGGTAGTAAAGGAAGTACAAGTGACATTCTTCTACCCTTTTTTTCTGATAGAGATTTGTGCAAAGGTGACCATTTTTCATTTAGCTCCAAGTATGTTTATAAAACAGTCAATGAAGGCGAGATTCCAATGGCTGAAATCCTATCTACCTCGAATGCTGGCTCCATGCCCACAAAGACTCCACAGCATAGGTTTCTTGGCAACATACCAGTCAGGAAACAAGCTCAAGCCACTCATATTTATGCAGCAATGTTTTTACAAAAGCACAATTAAATAAGTATTTCTTGAACTAGTAGGTGCCTAACTATACCTGAGACAAGAAGCATTAGTGATCAGGAACTTGCTGTGTTTACACCTGAGCAGAGAAGACCAAGGTGGGTTTGGAAATGGGACTGGAAAAAGGGAGTAAATGAAGTGGATTGAAGGTCATTTAAACATTCCTGAGGAAGGCAGTGGTGGAGGCTGAGTCACATTGCCAGATAGGGAAATCGGACGGGGTGACCAAGAGGCCAGCCAGGAGAAATACACCTGCATTACTGAGAGCAAAATCTGGCTAAGTGACCAGTTTCCTTTTCACTTCAAATAACTACATACAAACATTTATGAAGGTATATGTTCACAGATCAGAGAGGACAAAGTTATTGACAAGTACTGTATTTTTCATTCCTAGATCTGAGAGCAAGTCAGAACAAAACCTGGGTGGAGCAGGAAACTACTATAATACACAAGTTTCACCTCTAATCTAGTTGGGAAAAAAGCACTAAAGACAAGTTAAGAGACAGATTAACCCAACCAGCCTCATTCAATTTTGTACTATATACTACCACAAATTATTCTTGTGGCATGGAAAAGGAAACACAGTATCAGCTAAGAATATTTTGAAAAAAAAGAACAATTGATGAAGGAAGTGGAGACCTTCCCTCTAGATATTAAAATGAATTGTGAAATTGCAATAATAAAAAGTGTGACACAAGTGTAGGTAAGAGATGGATTAATGAAACAAAATCCAGAAACAGATACAAATGTATGTAAAAATTTAGTATTTAATAGAAGGTGATATTTCAAAACTTTATGCTATTTAATAAGTTATACAGGGCAACTGGCTAAATATCTGAATAAAAAATAGAACTCCAAACTATTCTACCTGCCAAAACAAATTCCTGGAAATTAATGATGATTTCAATGTAATAAAGAATTCACAGAAGAACTAAAGAAAGCATAACCTTAAATTGGAGAACTTTTCAAATATGGCAACAAAAGTAGAAACCAAAAAGAATCATCTATGGGTTTACTATATAAAATTCATAAAACTCTATACATCCAAAGTCACTGCAATATTCAATTTGAGATGGAGGATTAGGCACATTGGCATTTCATTTTTTCAGAATTCACTTAAATGAAATCCCCTGCTTTTTGAAAAGCACAAGTGCCTTATGTTGAGGCATAAGATAAAAAAGAAACATTGAAAAACCAAGAAATTATAATATTACTAAAAGAACACAATACTCTCTCAAGAGTTGACCCCAAAGAATTCTAACAAAGAATTCAAAATACAAACACATAGTACAGATAACACGTCATTTAACAATGAAATGCACACACAAAAATGGTACCACAGGATTAAAATCCTGACCATTAATCATGATGTGTCAACCTGAATGAATTAAGAAACACCAAACAGATTAGTAAAGCCCAGTTCTAGGTGTGTCTTTGAATCACTGATGTATATAGACCAGCAAATTGAGAAGGGGAAGGACCCATCTGCATGTGGGTGGCAGTGGGTTTGTTGCCTGGATGAACTAAAAAGGGAAAGAGGAAGAAATATGTCCATTTTTGAAGAGTTCTGGTCTTCACCATTCATTGCCTTTGGACACTGGTCTTGTTTCTTCCATCTATCAGTGCAGATTCACACTGGTGAATTCCCAGTTAGTTTCTAGGACTCTGCTGCACACTGGATCCCTCTTATTCTGGGGCTTTCATCTTCTTGGGCTTAGCAATTACATGATGCTCCGGCTCTGCAATACACAGATGGTCACTGTGGATTCTTCTGCCTCTGATCCCACAAGCCCACCTAATAAATTCCCTTGTATAACTACACATGTATTTCCTATTGATCCTGTCCCTCTAGAGATTCCTAACTAATACAAAAATGGAGATTAAAAATTCCTATTGCCTAGAGAATGCA